>CM038797.1:123806854-123875580 GCA_021764765.1 Vicia sativa
ACCAACTCAAAACTTTGTGGGTAATCACCTATACCTCTTGCAAGCCTTAAACCTAGCCTATTGTGTGAATTGTTTGTGTGTGCTAAACATGACATCATGACATCATTTATTGTATATCATTTTAACTATTTCAAGGACCTAGGATTTATCTTTGCTCCGCTTTGTGGGATTATGGCTTCTAGAAAGACTATCCGAATCAACTTCATGGGTATCCTTCTCAACTCAAAGAATTGGTTCGTAAATTTCACCATGCCTACCATCAAAAGACATGGTTATCTACTTGATTTGGTTATATTCCGCTTTTTGAAGAAGATATATGTCCTATTCCTTTTTTTGATCCAAACACTATTGCTTTACATTTCCGGTGACATCGCTTGGTTCCTACCTAGAAGAGTTCACTAAGCTACTGGGATACTATTTGACCAATTGCCATTCACCGAAAAGGTTCCTAAGCACGAAGACATTGCATCCGTCTTACATCTTAAGCATTCGAGCATTGAAGCCAATTGGGAAACTAGAAGTGAGTTATGGTTTACTTTCCAAGTTCCTAATTAAGAAAGCCCGAGAATTCCTCAAAGTTATGAGTTTCCATGCATTTGAGAACATTGTGGCCTTTGCTAATTTATGGTTTGGTTCTATTTCCTAACTTGATCAATTCATCGATACAATGCCATCAAGTTGTTCCTCACCCGCAATCCAAGACCTAATTTGCTTGGAGACATCCCCATCTCTCCACACTGCATTACTAAGCCGACAAGGAACTCTCATGTGTTGTATACCGCTACTTTCAAGGTGGTTTATTTCGCACCTTCCATCAGTTTTGAAGAATGAACAAAGGTTGAGATGGTCTCAAAGATTAATGTCACTTTCATTCGACATCCGTTGGAATCTTTTCTCAAAAGGACTTCACATTCATTGAGCGTCAGTGGAGAATTCCCTAATGTACCGCTACTTGGTATAAGGGAGGTATTACTTACAACCCTTCCTTAGCTCTACGTCAGTTTGGATTTGCCCAAGAGATGGTCCACATGATAGCTTTCCAAGATGTTGTGTTCGACTACAACCACGATCTCCGCATTATCGATTTAAGGTTTATACATGGGGCATGGTAAAGAAGATCGATACTAAGACTTTCACCCCAACTCCATTCCTTGGGAACCTTACCTCAAATGGGTGCGAGCTCGAGCTCAAAACCTCATGATGCCATTCACGCTGCTTTACCGAATTATGGAACTGCCATAAAGGTGACGACTCTTTATGCCGCTCTCCATCCCGACATGCCTACCGATTTTGAAGACTGAAGAGATCCCGGATTCAACTAAAAGAAGAAAGGGATACCTTTGAAGCTCAGTGCTATGCAAGTAGAAGAAAGTTCTAGAGTTGATAAAGCTACTTCACGAGGAGCTAAACATCAACGCTACATCGGCACCAAGAGGAAGCTACCATGGAGACTTAGAGCTTTAGGATGTTTATGTTTCTTTTATTGCTTTGAACTATCTCTTGTACTTAAAAAGAAAAAGAATAATGAGAAGTACTAATAAATGTTTGTTCATTGCTTGTTTAACAAATTTAAATCTTTAGGTCCTTGAAAACATTGCATTGCATTCTGATAAACATCGCATAGCATAGCATAACATTGCATCACGTGTACATTGAGATTGGTTTTTCATTTGCTCGCTATTTATTTTAGCGTAAATGGCTCTTGAACAGACCACAAAGATCTCCAAGCCCGAATGCCTCGCCTCAGCAGATGTTCACCAACTTGGTCCAAGGCCAAGAAGATTCAGAAGCTCATCAACAAGAAGAAGAAGGTTGTTGGTCCCCAACATGGGTAGACGCTTCAAAGGGGTCCTAAGGTGGTCACCGTGATGAGCTCCTCTCAAGGAAGTGTCCATACCGAGGGAGTACCAAGGGTGATGAAGGTGAGCAAGTAGCCAAAGAAAGGAGGAGAGGATCATTCGATTATAGCCAACACTGATGAAGATGACAAGTACAAACAACTGAAGATCGCTCAATGTGTGGAAAACCCAAGATGTCCGGCTGAACTGATGATCCGAGTCTTGTTCCCGTGTCATGGATTCCTCCCAAGTTCAAAGTTCCAACTTTTGCCAAGTATGATGGCATGTCTTGCCCTAAGTCGCATTTGAAGTCCTATGTCCGTAAGATCAATCCCCACATCGATGATGTAAAGTCAGGATGCACTATTTTCAAGAGAGTTTGTCCGAACTCAACTGGAATGGTACTATCAGCTAGAGAATGACCGATCCGTACTTGGAGTGACTTAGCGATGCTTTCATGCAGATGAGTACAATGTCGAATTGACACCCACCGCATGCAACTACAAAGCATGTCTATGGGTCGTGACGAAGTTCAAGGAGTATGCTGTAATGGAGAGATCTAGAAGAGTTCAACCACCCTGTCCATAGGGAGTGGTTGATATGTTTATGGGAACACCGACAGCCCATTCTTCAATCATCCGATTGGAAATTCTTCATCCGGATTCACCGAAATGATATTGACAAAGAGCACATTGAAGCCGTATCAAGAGGAAGATTCATGTAGAGTCATCTTCAAATGTCAAGAAATCTTTGGTGGTAAGAAAGAAGCCAATGCTGGTATGGTCAAAAGCCGAGCCAAGACCGACCGCTACAACTGTGGGGCAGCTTAGATCTCCAATCCTACATCAAGACAACTCAACAGACAACGCCAGAACCGTAACGCGCCACGAAGATAGCTTATTTAAGATCAACATGCCTTTGTCGCAAGCCTTACAACACATGTTGAATGCAGAGTGATAACCTCGAGGGATCCTCCTCAATGTCAACACTTCCTCTCCAATACAATCCTAATGCTAAGTGTGCTTACCATTCCAATAGCCCAGGCACGACATCGACAATTGTTGGGCTCAAGAACAAGATTCAAGATATGATCAAGCTGCTGCATTGAATTTGATCCTCCCTGAGACTCCGAATGTGATCAACGCCATGCGCCTAACCATGACAAGAGTTCCAATGTCACAGGACGATACTTATGTTTTCAACATAGATGACTCGACCATTCCTCCGATGATCGCTAAGAAGAATTTGTTGCAGCCGTGTCAATCCATGACAGAATTGTCGCTGTGCCCATCCGCACTGGCGATGGCGGCTGGTCGAGAAGACGGTTCAGCATGATGGATAACCGTGAGATACTATTTCGAAACCACCCGTGCGTAAGCGTGTGAAGAAATGTCTAATGAAGATTGACAATGCGAACGAAATCACTACCCTGTGGGACACCTTGGGCAGCCAAGTGGAAATATGATTACATGGTGAAGTACACTGCCTCGAGGTTACAAGATTCCTATTGAAGATGTTAAAGCGACCGGATGGGTGTGATTTCTCTTAAGACTATGCCGATGTTAACACAATAAGAATTTCCTCTCTGATCCGTGTTAGAGTGGCACCTCTCATTATCACTTCTCCGGCCCATATTCCTCCGACAAAGCTATCCTTGAACTATGGAGCCGATGTTTACTATCATGGCGCAAGCAAGACCTCCTCACTATCAAGATCACCATTGAAGCTACCATTCCCGACATTGACAACATCACCGATCCAGAAGGTGACCAGAATCGAAGGGTATTCTCCAGCAGATCTCCTCCAAAAGACATCGCGACTCCAAACCGCATTCCAAATTACTCAATCAATATCCCCAGCCTGTAGGGAAAGAACCTGACTCATCCCCGCTCAACCGTATACCAAAGGAAGTTATCAAGACACCTCCAAACAAGAAATGGAGGAAATTCAAGATCATCAAGAAGAGTGATTACAATGTCGTGGAATGGGGCCAGATGATTCCCAAAATTTTATGCTCACGGTTTTGTGTTCGAGGCTCATGCTAATGCCTTGGTGAAGTTTCAAGAATGCTCATGTGCCGCAAGACACTACCACCGACAATTCAAGTTTGTATTGCTAGCCCGGCCGCCAACAACGGCCTAGGCTTCCTCGATGTCGATTTGACCGGAAAGAAATATAACAAAGCCTTGCACATCTCTGTTGAATGCAAGGGTACTACCCTCATGTGTTTGCTGACACCGCTGCTTCTCTCGAATATCCCACCAAGATCGCTTTTGATCGGCTTGATGTCAAGGGTTGGCTCGAGACCCTGACATTATTGTGAGAGCTTTTGATGGTTCTAAGCTAAAGATTGAGAGCTCCTTCTTGCAAAGTCGGGTTCCACTTTGACTCCACTTCTTTGTCATGGACATCCGTCAGCCTTACTTTGCCTACTTGGACGCCTCTTGATACATGGGCAGGCCATACCTCTACCTTACATCGTCAAAATACCCGGTGAAAGGGAAGGTTGTTACAGTGTGGTGAAGAAGAGTATATGGTCACCATACTATTCCGATACCTCGAGATGGAAGGTGAATTCTTCGAGACTCCCAAGCTTTTGAAACAATACCGCAGTCATGCCTGACCTCCCCGCTACCCCGAGGTTACACAAGCCCGCTTAGGATGCCCTCATTGAAAGACGCTGTCATCGAACAAGGAGAGATAGCATCGTTTGGGGTCACCCGATCTTCCTTTCAAACCGACAAGACCGGGTTTAGGCTTCACTATCAAGGGTCAAGATGATACGCGAACGCTGCCAACTTCCTTTCCGATCGTAGTGGAATCCATGCTATAGAAGACGACGACAACGGCCGACATCGCAAGTGGATCTTCCCAACCTGTGATCATGGGCTCAAAGAATTGAAGATCAAGACGCCATACCAATCTCCTTTAGTCGAGTAATTGCTTTTGTTTTGTTTTGCTTTTCGTATTTCTTTATGTTTCAACAATAAACTTTGAAAGCTAGTGTTTTGCCCGGCATCATGGCTCGCTTGGTAGGGTTATTATATCTCACGTTTATGATTTTCATTCAATAAATCGCGGACTTTTGCATTCAATTGTTTGTTTTCTTTCTTTACTTTATCACCCTTCAAAAGCTATGTTTCTTACACACACCCACGTGATACACCGCAGAGTCACTCGAATCTCGTTAATAATGTTATACGCTATTGCTAAATATGACTTCGATAATCCGATCTACAAGCCAAAGACGAAAGTGAGGAAGATTGTAAGCTGTGGAGAATCTTGCCGATGCCACAAAGAAGAAGAGCGAATTATACAGCCACACGAAGAGCAAGTCGAGGTTGGAATTGGGTACCGACGAAGATGTAAAAGAGATCAAGATAGAGCGGTCTCGAGAATAAAGGTTAAAGAAAGGTTGGTTCTGATGCTACGAGACTATATTGAGGTTTTTGCTTGGTCATATCAAGACATGCCCGTTTGACATTGATATTGGTACAACCGATTGCCGATAAAGAAGGTTTTCCCAAAGAAATGTAGGTCTGGCGATGCGTCCCGAGATGTCGAGAAAATCAAAGTCAAGTTATGAAACAGCCAACTTACTTTAGTTGTTACTCCTATCCGCAAAGGTTAATGTGGTACCCGCTCCAAGAAGGATGGTAAGGTACAAATGTGTGTGGATTACGAGATCCGAACAAAGTAGTCCGAAAGACGATTTCCACTTCCTCATATTGATGTTCGTAGACAACACCAAAGATAAGGTTTTTCCTTCATGGATGGTTTCTCCGTTACAATCAAATCAAAATGGTTCTCAAGACATGGAAAGACTACTTTGTTACGCATAGTACCTTCTCTACATAAGCTGCCTGATCGAAGAACGCGAGCGCCACTTATCGTCATATGGTGACATTATTTCATGACATGATTCATCAGATAGAGGTCTACGCCGACGACATGATAGCTCCTACTGCATCAAGAAGAACATCTTGATCATTTGCGTAAACTATTTGATGATCAAGAAGTACAGTCGAGACTTAATCCTAACAAGTGCACCTTTGAGTCGATCCGAAAACCCTAGGGTTTGTAGTCGGGAAAAGGTATCAAGTTGATCCCGCCAAGGTTAAAGCTATTCAAGAGATGCCAGCACCGCGACCGAAAAGGAGGTCGAGGTTTCTGGGCCGATTGAACTACATTGCCGATCATTGCACACTTAATCGCTACTTGTGAGCCAATCTTCAAGTTACTAAAGAAAGATCAAGTAGTGGAATGGAATGACGATTGCCGATCGCTTTGACAAAATCAAGGAGTACCTTCGTAATCCTCCTATTCTAATGCCGCCATCAAGGAAGACCTCTTATCATATACTTATGGTGCTAGAGAACTCAATGGGTGTGTGTTAGGGCAACATGACGAGTCCGGTCGAAAAGAGCATGCAATATACTACCTTAGCAAAAGTTTACCGATCGAAACAAGATACTCACACTGAGAAAACTTGCAACGCTTTTCGGCTGTCACGACCGACAAGATATGTCGACCACACTACTTGTTGATTTCAAGATGGATCCGATAAAATACATCTTTGAGAAACCATTTCTCCGAAGAGTAGCAAGATGGCAAATGATCTTGACCGAATATGACATCCAAAGACACTTCTTTAAAGCGATCAAAGGAAGTGTAGTAGCCGATCATTCGCCATCAAGTCGTAGATGACTATCACCATGCTTCGAATTTCCGCATAAGATGTTTTACTAGTTACAGATTAGGAAGAACCAGCCCGCACAAGGACTCGAACAAGGATCCCGATGGACTATGGTTTTGATGGAGCCTCAAACGCACTTGGCAATGGCATTGGCGCCATCATTACATCCCTACAAGCGGACATACCTTTCACCGCCAGATTATGTTTCATTGCACTAACAACATGGTCGAGTAATGGCATGCATCATGGGTCATAAAGTGCTATTGACTTAAGAATCAAGTTCTTACAAGTGTATGGAGACTCGCTTTAGTGATCACGATTATGCGAGCTGGATAAGCATCCGAATCTCATTCCAGACGAGCATGTTCGAGTTTGATTCCCTATCAAGAGATTACTTTCAATCATATTCCCGAGAAGAGAATCACGGGCGCGTTAGCTACTATGTCATCTATGTTCAAGGTTAGATGGGACAACGAGGCTCCCCATCATCATTGAGAAGTTTGACGAACCAAGATATTGTTGTGAGCTTGATACGTAAGAGAAACCTTGGTACTATGACGTGAAGAGGTATCTTGAGACTCAAGAATATCCCCAGGGGCATTTAATGATAAGAAGTTCATGAGAAGATTTGCATCTAAATTCTTCCTCAAAGAACGGCATCTAAGCAACCACGACTTGTGCTTACTCCACTGTAAAATAGCAATGCGATCATGGAAGAGTTACACGAAGGCCATTTGGTACCCACTCCAAAGGACACACCATGGCTAAGAAGATTTTGAGAACAGTTACTATTGGTCCACCATGGAAGTCGATTGTCACCGCTATGCTCGATCTTGTCACAAATGCGATTATGCCGAAAGTGCATCGCCTCAAGATTAATGTTTTAACTTCTCCTTGGCCTTTGCAATGGGGTATTGACATGATTGAGAAATTAAGCCTACCTTCCAATGGACATCGCTTTCATCCTTGTGGCAATCGATTATTTTACCAAGTGGGTAGAAAGTCGATGCATCATCATACAAGAATGTGGGCTCGATTGATCAAACATAATCTTATCCGCCGGTATGGCACCCGAAAGGATTATCACGTATAACGGTTCCAATCTCAACAATAAGATGATCACCGAACTCGCACGCAGCTCAAGATCAAGCATCACAACTCTTCCTTATCGGCTAAGATGAATGGCAAGCCGCCAACAAGAACATTAAGAAGATTATATGTAGATGACAGTGACTTTACAAAGATTGGCATGAGATGTTACCATTTGCTCTTCATGGTTATCGCACTACAAGACGAACATCAACAGGGCAACCCTTCTCTTCGATACGGATGGAAGCCGCCTTACCCATCGAGGTTCGGATACCTCAACCGTAGTCCTCCAGACGCAGAAGGAAGATTTATCCGCACTGGCTTGACCGATTAATTTGATTGATGAGAAACGATGCATCATCCGCCACGATGATTTATCAAAACGAATGATCGAGCATTTAACAAGAAGGTCAAACACCGAGTCTACCAAGTCGGTGATCTAGTAGTCAAGCGCATCATTCTTCCACAAGGTGATCCTTGGGCAAATGGACTCCCACCTATGAGGACCATTTGTAGTCAAGACAATTTTCCATGGAGCTATGATACTTAGCACCATGGATGGTGAAGACTTCCACACCCTGTGAACGCAGATATAGTCAAAAATACTACGATAAAGAGACCCGCTAGGTCGATTTAACCTAGGCAAAAATAGGAGATCCTCAGTAACCAAAAGGTTCGCAAAAATAAGGATATATACAAAACATGTACACCTGAAGTCGAAAACCCAAAAAGGCTTGGGCAAAAAGGGTATCCTTGAGACCAAACCCGAAGGGCGGTCTAGGAAAAGTTAGATTTAAGCGCATACTATGTCTCTTCCGCATCACCTGCCTGCACTACTATCAGATTCAAGGTTCAAATGGCGAAGATCAGCCTACTACTTTCTAACAAAGAAGGGAGAGAGATAGTTGAAATATATGAGTACAGCATAGTTGGAACTTAACGAGATTGTTTCGCATAGCTTTTACCTTTCTTGTACAAACTACGGCCATACGCCACCTTTCAAATAAACGTAAACTCTTTTCTTTACAATTTCTGTTGTTGTTATAATAAGTCCAACGTTTGCTTTGAATGACTATACGATTTGACAATAAGAATCTAATCGCAAACATACGAAAAGTGAACATTCAAAAGTACTTACTATGTGTTCTGTGAATCGGGATGACGACGAAAGTCAACAAATAGTTCCCCAGATATAAAGGTGTCA
Source organism: Vicia sativa (assembly GCA_021764765.1). NCBI lineage: Eukaryota > Viridiplantae > Streptophyta > Magnoliopsida > Fabales > Fabaceae > Vicia > Vicia sativa. Next base: position 123,815,682 of record CM038797.1, read on the forward strand.
CCACAACACACCTTCCCCAACGGAGTATATGTTAATCCATGCAGTGATTCCACTCAACCGAGCAACGTTACATCGCCTAAGCAAGAATACTTCATCCCCAATGATATTTCTCAATCCTCCCCTTCTCCCAAGAAAGTATCCGGATACAAGACTTGGTCGATAGTGCATCGGAGGAAACATACACCTTTATTCCCCAGCCGTAGATTACAACGGACTCTGACTCTTCTAACCCGTCTCCAGAACTATCAAATGCTCTCCAATGAGATCTACCTGAATCCCCAAGAGAGCACCTCTTAAATTTCCTCAGAAGATCTACATACAAGGTCCCCAATGGATCGCCTTCCATTCTCCTCAACAGGTCTATGAGATCTCCAACAACGAGCTCTCAATCTCTACCTTCCTCAACAAATTCTAGGCCCAAGACTTGGTCGATAGTATCGGAGGAATCCAGATATCTTTCTTCCTTCAAAAGTGGGTTCTCACCACACAATTCCCCAAGGTAAGTCGAAATCTCAAATGTAATATCCGCATCTTCTTCAAGATGGATATGTTTTGAAATATCACAACATCTATCATCCATACATTCTCATAAAGTCATAATTATGCATATGTCATTCATATACATCACATGCATCATACTTTGCATAAACTAACGAATATTCTATCAAAGTTTCTTGTTTTCTCCAAAATAGGTAAAGTCACTTCCGACGCAAAGTGTCCAGGATTAAGCCCTGAGCCGACGGAAAACTATCTCGAAAGACCGCCTTTGCAAACAAAGTTCAGATTAAGCCCCGAGCCGACGGAAAACTATCCGAAAGACCGCCCGACGATCGGTCCAGATTAAGCCCCGAACCGACGGAAAACTATCCGAAGACCACCGGTTATCCTCCGATAACAGCAATGGATCAACACCGATGCACAACAGGAAGCTATCCACATTTTGCCAATTACAATCTCCCGTGAGTAATCAAGACGTAAGATTTATTCGATTCCTTATTATCAAAAGAACTACAGAGTTCAGCGACGACTCCGTTGCCTTGATGGCATCTTAAGCCCATCTCCGACTACTTGTCAACATTTCTTCACTTTCGCTGTGCATATATGGTTAAAAATCACACACCAATAACTTCATTCAAAGTGAACACGAGTCCGATTACGATCACCCCCAAAGATCGACCTTCCGTGATGGCATCTTAAGCCCATCTCCTGCCACTCTCCTATTAACAACCCCGAGTCTAGCGACGACTGCTCCCCAACTAAGTCTCCAACTTCTCCAAATGGCATCCGAAGCCCATTCCCGCATCATCCATCAACGAGTGCAAATTTTCGGTGTACTGAGTGTTCAATCATCTTCTACCTTCTGTGTCACGAAGACAAGCATGTCAATCTAACCTTCCAGACAAGAAGATTGAAATAGGCAGCTGTCATACCCCAAAATTTGCCCTCCATCTACTCAAAAGATTTCATACATCTATGCTCAAGGATTCCTCAAGAGTCGATCGACAAACTCTCCTAGACAATCAACCCAAACTAGGGTTTGGTATCTCTCAAGTCAAGATGGATTTCCAACATCTCCAATGGCCTTCATGCCTCCTCATATGCTTCAAAGATTCTCCATGTCAAGTTTCAAGCTTCACAAGTCAAGTTTCGCATAATTGCTCGATGGTTGAAAATCTGTATTGACAAAAGTCAACTGTGGTCAACATACGTCAAAACTTCGATTTTTGGTCAACATCCTCATTTTGAAGTTACATTCATCATTTGATCAAGGGTTGATCATGATTCATCAAGAAAACTCAAGATTTGCTCAAAAGTCAAACTTTCTAAATTAGGGTTTCTAGGTGAAAAGTCAATCAACTTTGACCGATCATAACTTTCATACTTTCTAAATTTTCCCACCAAAGCTCATTTTGAAGGAAATTCAATTTCTACAACTTCATGTATCACAAGAATGTCCAAAAATGCTTCATTTGAGAGGTATAGCTCAAAACATTACAGTCATTTTCAAAGTCAACAAAAGTCAACTTTTTGTTTTGAAGATATATTGAGCATGGTAACTCCAAATGAGATGAGACCAAAGACATTGGTTAGAGGACTCTTAGAGCTTTCCAAAAAGTCAAAGAACACTCAAAAATGTGGAAAATTGAGCAAGTTACACCATCCACAAGTTGGGCAATTTTGGAAGAATGCACAAAGAGAGATACTTCAAAAAATCAAATCTTTTGCAAATGGGCCTACTTTTTCTTCATCCTAACTTGTTCCTCAAGCAATTAGGAGTGTCCAAGCCCAAAGCCACGAATTTTTGATTTATTTTTCTATTTAATTTGTAATTTATTCATTTAAATGCAAATTAAATCTTAAAATAAATTATAAAATTGAAATTAATGGCAAAGATTGATTTTATTCTTTCCTTAAGGTCCAATTAACTCACAAATGCCAGCAAATTCGAAATTGGAGCAAGAAAGGCAAGATTGGATTGAAATTGATCAAGCTTTGAAGATTTGATTTTCATGGAAATATCAAATTTGATTTCCATTAAATATTGATTGATTCTTTCCAAATTCAATCCCAAATCCATCCAGTATAAATACATGATGCATACCTATCAAGAGAGAACGAAAAAATTGCTCTACAAACCCTATTCCAAAGCTCAAAAAACCGTGTCACTCAAGCAAGTAGGAATCCTACTTCCAGCCATTCTCAATCGTTTTTGAGGTGTCCAACAGGTTCCTTGATACCTCCAAGCGACGACTTTACTTTGCAAAAACATCAAGAATCAAGCAATCCGTGTTTGGTTTGTTCAAGAAAATTTCAAAATCGTATTTCAATTATCATGCATTTTTAACATGTTTTATTGTTGTTTTTGTGATTAGTGTCAAGTTTGCAAGCGATCCAAGTTAATTGTATTTCCATGGCTTAGAACTCAGATGCCATAGCTAGGGTTCCCGAACACGATTTAGGTTTCTTTAAACGGAAAATTGGACCTCAAGACCAAGACCATTGATCGGAATGATGTTTCCAATCGAACCATGGCTTTAGAATGTATTTATATTATGTGGATTTTTGCTTTGTTGTAGAATATAGCCGAACCATGGCCGACGCAGACTTTTTAAAATTCAAATTGAGAAGATGAAGTCCGCGCGAGTTCGTGGCAATAGGAGGACGACGCTGTTTGATTTCACCTGCTCCAGCTTTTCAAACACGGATGCACATGGCGAGCGGCCGAGTGAAGGATCTCAAGGTTTGAAGGCTGTGATCGGTTCCATGCTAAGACCAACTCGTTTTTCACTTTTACAAAACTCTATTTTCCTATTTTCTAATTATTTCAATATTTTTGCATTCAATTTTAATTTTTTCACATTTTTATTCGCATTAAAAATTACCAAAACATTTTTCTTTTTACATTATTTTCATAAAATGTTTATTTAATTTAATAAATTAAAAAATATAATTTTTGCATGCATATTTATTTTATTTTTATTTTAGCATTTAAATCCTTATTAATTGCATTTTAATTATTAAATCTTTTCCAAAAAATCCCAAAAAATTATTTTAATATATTTATCATATTTCCAGATATATTAATTTTCTCATTAAAATTTGCATTTTTCTAACATTTTCTTTTGTTCGATCATATTGCATTTTCCGATTTCTTACTTTTTGTGTTGATCCGATTCGTATTTTCTCTTTATCATTTTATTATTTTATTTTCCAATAATGTAATTGCTCATGGGTTGTAATAGTTTAATCTAGGTTTTTTTATTTTCCGCAAGTTTAAATTATGTATCTGCCCTAAAGCCATGTAATAGCGTAGGTTTATCTTTCCGCACCTTTACATTCCGCATTTTACTTTCCGCACCCTTATCAATTGCTAGTAATTAGGCGGTATGGCAAGATAATAATTGGACATAGCTCACACTAATCTTCAAGATAAAATATCTGAATTTGACACACTTCTCTCACACATGCACCCTTTAGGTAATTCTCTCAATGCCTTTCGATTTCAAATGGTCATGTCCTCGAACGTAGAGGTATTCTAGCACCGCTTTCCAAACAAATCATCATAGTCCCTTCGATACAAAGATCATAAGACCCACGATGTCGCCCCGAATACATGATCTTGACCTCGATTGTCGCCATTAAAATGATGATAGTCCTTCGAATGTGCTAGGATACTTCCTACAAGTTGCCTTCTATGACCATCCGATGTCCCTTCGAATGTCCCGCTTACATCCAACTAATGGAGCTACCTACTAACTAATGGTATGGCTAGCGCTATTCTAAAGGAATGTAGAAGTACAACAAAACGACCAATTCGAGTGGGTAATAAGTCTTTAGTTGCTCGCCTATCAAATGCTTTTCACACCACACACTTTTATTTAAAGTTCAAATTTTTCAAACAAAAATATTTCCTAACACTTTGTATACACTCCTACATGAGTCATTACAAAGTCAAAGCGAAATGCCTTTTTCAAAACATTTTTGTCAAACACACGTAAAGCAATTTTAAAAGTGATCTAGAGTAACTAAGAGCCCAGATAACTACGGATGGAAAGGGTGCTAATACCTTCCTTTTCATAACCATTCTCCGAACTCGTAATCTAACGAAGGTCTTTTTTCTACTTTTACCTTCCTTAATTGATAAAATAAAAGTCGGTGGCGACTTGCTATCCGCACATTTGATACAAAAATCCTACAAAGTCAGTTCACCGACACAAAGGCCGCCGCGTTGGCCTACATGTCCATCAAATTGACAACCTCGCACATGTCCAAGGAGACATGGGGCTGCAAGAAGATATTGTATCATAGGTCAAGCAACGCCTCAAAGGAACGTTGTTATTAACTAACCTAGGGTCTTAGTGCAAAGACACCAAGAGGTCACCAAGTTCTTGACCCGTTCGACATGATGAGTTGGTTGTCGAGAATATTTAACCAACATTGTCGAGAGAATTATGGTCGAAATGGTATGAATACCATGCCAAGGCCAACATATTCTTCTCCACTGTCAGAGTATATCTTACAAACAAAAAACTCCAGAGGGTGGAAGATACCTAAGTATACCAAGTTTGGGGGAGAAACGGGTGAATCGACAATCAAGCACATTGATAGATATCTGACTGAGTCAGGAGATATGGCAAACAATGAAGGTTTAAGGGTGAAACATTTCCCTTCATCCCTTACTAAAGCAGCCTTCACATGGTTTACTACGTTGCCCCTTATTCAATTGATTCATGGTCGAAGTTGGAGAAGTTGTTTCACGAAGAGTTTTATGAGGGGCATTCAAAGATTAGTCTGGTCGAATTGTCAAGCATTAAGAGAAAATTTGCTGAGACAATAGATGACTATTTGAAGAGGTTTAGATCCTTAAAGGCGAGGTGTTTTACCCAAGTTCCTGAACATGAACTTGTTCAAATGAATGCTAGAGGTTTGGATTATTCTATTAGAAAGAAAATAGATCCAACTTCTGTTAAAAGTATGTCACAATTGGCTGACAGAGTTTGACACCTTAAGCGTCTTAAAATAGAGAAAGTTAGGCATACCAAGGCTAAATCTAAGAAAGAGAAAGTAGCTTATGTCAATTTCGATGATACAAACCCTATATATGAGGTCGACTACATGTCGCAGACAGAGGCAAACATGGATGTGGCTGAACTGAAATTAGGGCCAGCATATGAATGCAAGTTGCTATTTCCTACCAAAGGAAAAAGTCTAACAGTCGAAACTAGTTCTAGAACTCCTGCAAAAACATACACTTTTGATGTTAGCAAATGTGAGGAGATTTTTTATTTACTAGTTAAAGATGGTCAAATTTTAGTACCTCCAAATGCTAAATTTCCACCATTAGAACAAAGGCAAAAGAGAGGTTTTAGTAAATATCATAATTATCTTGGTCACACAACCTCTCAATGTTTTATTTTCAGGGATCTGGTGCAGAAAGCTCTCCAAGAGGGGCGTCTGAAATTTGCTGCCAGAAAGCAAAAGATCGACACTGACCCATTGAGGCAAGAAGCGCCTTATATGCTGAACCAGTGGCCATTAACATGGTCGAAATTACTGAAGTGCCTGACAATGTTATGTTGGAAGAAAGCACTGACGAAAGCCCTCATGTCAACTTAGTTGACGTCTACCCCAGGGATGACGAAGATTTGCTAAGCTTTCTGTATCGCTGCAAGAACAAGGGTGCTCAAGTGGGTTTGTGCCCCAGATGCAGCGCGCTGGCTGATAGGGTTCTGCTAAATATTTCCAAAAGTTGCAATTGGAAAGAGGAAGAGCCCAATGGAACAAGAGGGATCCAAGGCAGAGGCAATCCTTCCAGATTAGGCCAAAAACATTTGTTCCGTCGGCTACTGCGCCCCAGGGAACATGGTTTAAACCTAACGTGGTTGCTGGGCCATCCAAAGGTTACAAGGCCATTAGAGAGGCCAAAGGAAAAGCTCCAATGAGCTATCGCCTTGAAGTGCGCCCGAGAAGAAGAGCCACGATTTGAAAACTATATGGGAAAAATCCAATGAGTCGAACCGGGAGACGCTGCAGGACGGCAGGCCGAGAGACAAGCCATCACTGCTAAATGCATCATAATAAAGGCAAGAGTCTTCGATAGTACAAGCCCAAAGTCGACCCTGCTGTTAGCCAACAGATCAAGGAATGCGTGAATAGGCCAGTCGATCTTGGCTCTAAGGAGGCAACTGATGATTTTGCCTCTGACTCTGAAGCAAGTTTGGACATTATGGTCAATGTGGTTTCTATACTCCCAGAGGAGTACAACATACCGACAGAGGTGGAAAACACTAGTGACCTTGATGCTGCGGAAATGGCTTTGCATAAGCCAACCTGCTATTTTGTGATGAACAATGGCTCTGTTAAGAGCCAAGATGCTTTCTTTGAAAAGCCAGATATGGCCATGAGAAGCCATTTAAAGCCACTGCTGATCAGAGCAAAGGTGGAAGAAACAGCCATCAACAAGGTGTTGGTGGATTGTGGCGCTACAGTGAATATAATGCCACATTACATCCTGAAGAGAGTCGGTAAATACGACACTGACATAAGGCCTCACAACGTGGTTTTGGCAGACTACGAAGGAGGAACAAAAACCACCATGGAGTAATCGTGTGGTGTTACCGCGGCTCGCCATTAGGCCGACAATATTTATGGTCATCCAAGGTCGACCAAGTTATAATCTGCTTCTGGGCAGAGAATGACTGCATGGAATTAGGGTTGTGACTTCTTCTATGCATCAGCGCTTGATCATATGGCGCGAAGACGGCATTGTGGAAAACATTGAAGCTGATCAGGCGTATTTTATGGCAGACGTTAACTTTGTGGGCCAAAATCAATTTGACAGGAAATTGGCCCATATTGCTCCCTCGCCATCCAAATAGTAACACACGAATGCCAATCTGCATGAGGCATTTGTTTCATTGAAGCTACATGAAACCCATGGGTTTACATGGGATGTTGAGTATCTGGAAGACCCGTATGCAGAAGAACCCGCACCGACAGGCTGGGGAAATCAACATGAAAGTGATGCCTGAGCTAGAAGCTTTGTGAAGGATTTCGGCGTATATTGCCAAAAATAGAATGAATTCGGCTATGGAAGCTGAAGAAGCAAAGATGACAATGGTTGCTAAACTTCAAAGATCAAAGAAGTAATTCGGTCAGAGCCGTAACCCCAGAGAGAAGTATTATAATCAGCAGAAGCGTCGATGAGCAGCGTCTGGACTGCATATACGACGACGAACCATTAGGTTTCGAGAAGGATCCCATGGCGCCTGAAAAGATGCAGCCACAAGACCCTCTAGAAGAAATCGACCTTGGCGCAGAAGGTGATAAAAGGCCTACTTATATCAGCGCCAATATCGACCCAAAGCTTTGAACTGAGGTAATTTCTTTATTAAAAGAATTTAAAGATTGTTTTGCTTGGGACTATAATGAAATGCCTGGTTTGAGCAGGGATTTGGTCGAATTAAAGCTACCAATCAAAGCTGGAAAGAAGCCAGTAAAACAAACACCTCGACGGTTTGCACCTACAGTCATGTCGAAGATCAAGGAGGAAATAGAAAGACTCCTCCAAAGCAAGTTCATCAGAACTGCAAGGTATATCGAATGGTTGGCTAATATTGTGCCAGTTATTAAGAAAAATGGCAAATTAAGAGTGTGCATTGATTTTAGAGATCTAAATGCCGCCACTCCTAAAGATGAGTATGCTATGCCAGTGGCTGAAATGTTAGTCGACTCTGTTGCTGGCTTTGAGTATTTAAGTATGCTTAATGGTTATGCTGGTTATAACCAAATTTTTATTGTAGATGATGATGTGCCAAAGACGGCGTTTCATTGCCCAGGGGCGTTAGGCACTTATGAGTTGGTGGTTATGCCATTCGGCTTGAAAAATGTCAGAGCAACGTACTAGAGGGTAATGAATACTATGTTCTATGACTTTATTGAAAATTTCATGCAAGTTTACATCAAAGATATCATAATTAAGTCGAATAGTAAACCGAAACACATAGAGCACCTTCAGAAGTCTTTCGAAAGGATGCGCGAATATGGGTTGAAAATGAATCCATTAAAGTGTGCTTTTGTGTGCAGGCAGGGGATTTTCTTAGTTTTGTGGTGCATAAGAAAGGCATTGAAGTTAATCAAAGCAAGACCAAAACCATCATGGACGAAACCGCCATCGACCAAAAGGAGCTTCACCATTGTTGGCAAAGTAAATTTCATGAGGAGATTCATTTCAACCTATGGCAAAACGGCTTTCACCACTACTTCGATTAAAGAATGAAGAATTTGTGTGGCAAGAAGAGCATCAAGAGGCTTTCGACAAAATAAAGGAGTATCTGACGAAGCCTCCTATATTGGCACCTCCACTTAGAAATAGGCCTATGAGGTTGTATATAGCAGCCTCAGATTCGACCATAGTGTTCGCGTTAAAAGGTGACGCGCTAGAGGATGCGAACGTGAGTTCGGATTCTCTGGCTCGAAACGATTTACTCTTTTGATTTGTTTATAAAGATGCCGCGAGCATCAAGCTTTATTATTTTCAACACAAGGAAGATGATTTAATGATTATGAAATAGGGAAAGCTCAAATACCCTCAATTGATATTGGTATGAACGACTAGCGCAAACTAGACGCAACGCATTGGGGAGATTCTGAGTAAGGGGGATTGTTATATAAAGGGAATAGATGGAGCACCCTAAATATATATAGTTATCTATAGCTTTATATATGAATATATTTGATATGTTTGTGTGTTTTAATTGCTATTTCTATGATTGGGAAAGTTTCTCCTTTGGGATTTTAAGAAATATAGATTATGAAGGATTCTAGTGTTTGTTATTATTGTGCTCGCAAAGATCTGTGGATCTTCTGCATACATATCCCCTAATGGGAATCAGAGCATTTGTAGCTCGGATCTACAGGGTTCTATGGTTTGTTTGGTCTGAGAGAGATAGAAATTTGCTCGCAAGGATGAGACCTTGTGTCACGATTCTCAAAAGGATGTTGAGAAAGTCGAGCAATCGTAGTTCCCACTTATGCTAGTGGAAAGCAACGGATGTTAGTAAGAGATGCATAAATGTCATCTTAATGAAAATGTATCTAATCTATTTCATCACATACATTTTGAAAAGTTTGATTGATAAAAATCTTCGTCGTAAGTATTAGGTGTTTTGCTTGAGTGTACAAGCCGCTACCACTTACATGTTTAAGAAAGGTGTTTGAAAAAAAAGTGATTGAATCTTTTAACTGTAAGCATTGGGTGTTTTGCTTGAGTGTACAAGCGTTTACCACTTACAATTAAGAGATGTTTTTGTTTGAAAACAGTTTGAAAAAAGTTTTGACTGTATGTGATGTGATAGAAGAGATACTTCTTCCATAGAGATGATAGATGTCTAAATCTCGAGGAGAAATTTATTGGATTAAAAGGATGCTTTTAAGAAGCCCGTGGGTCCTTGTATTGTTAGCCCAAGAGGAGGCATTCCGAGGGTCATCGAGGGTCCTTGTATGAAGCTCAAGAGGAAGCTATAGGGTATGGCTGGCTTTGTATTAAAAGGGATTTCACCGAGAAACCATCCTTTTGGAATTAAGAGTAATTTCACTGGGAAATTTTACTCTCTGGGGATTTGAAAGTGATTTCACCGGGAAACCATCCTTTCAGGGTTCTATCTTAGCGCGGGTGATTCTTTGTATTGGAAGCCCAATAGGAGGCTGTTAAGAGATTTCCTATCTCTTTCATTGTATGATGCCCAAGAGAAGGCTAAACTCAATGAGGAGTTCTTTTGAACGAAGCCCAAGAGGAGGCTGACTCAACAGGGGAGTGTTGTCTTATATGAAGCCTAAGCGGAGGCTAAACTCAGATGAATGAGTTTTCTTATATGAAGCCTAAGAGGAGGCTAAACTCTGTGGGGAGAGTTATCTTGTATAAAGCCCAAGCGGAGGCTAAATTCATGCTGGAGATGAATTATCTTGTATGAAGCCCAAGCGGAGGCTACAATTGTGGGGAACCTATTGGTTAGACTAATTGTTATGTTATAATTGGACAGTTGTATAAACAAGTGTGTGTGTGTGACATGTATTCACAGGAGTTTATGAAGGAAATATAAACAATGCAATGATGTTTATTTACAGAATTTTATGAAATATAAACAAGTGTCTGTGAAACGAACGTTTAAAACGAGCGTAACTTGATTATTTACAAGTTTGAACTGTGTACAAGGAAATGAATATGTACACGAACGAGTATTTATGTACAGAGAAAGATGGATGTACATAGGGGGTTTGGGACTTACACCATAGGAGGCCCATTGGTTTGAAAGCTTTTGTGGAATAATGCTCCTTTCAATACCAATGGTATTCAATGTATATACGTATCAAATGAAACGAATGATCAAGTTTATCTGTAAAAGGTATCAGTATTATGTAGATAAAAGTTTTGTATGAAAAGAAATTGATATGTACAAGTAAAAGATGTATGTACATAAAGAATGTTGGTTTGTGTATACACAAGTGAAGTGAAAAAACAAACGATCGAAGTTTGTCTGTACTTGAGTATAAAAAGTATCTGTTATGTATGTATAAAAATTTGTATGTATTTGAAGAGAGTTTGATATGTACAAATAAATATTATGTACATAAAAGAATGTTATGGGACTTACACCGTGAGGGAGGCCCATTGGTTTGAAAGCGCTTATGTGAATAATGCTCCTTTCAATACCAATGGTATCGGTGTATAAACAAATGAATGAAAACAAACGAAAGAAATTTGTTTATGTTTGAATATTGACAATGATGATTTGAGTATGTACAAGTAAAACTAAATATGTACATAAAAGGGTTGGGACTTACACCATAAGGGTGGCCCATGATCGATTGAGAAATTCGAGAGAAAACGAATTTGATTTTATCGTTTAAATCGGATCGATCGTGGTAAAAGATGTAAGTTTTGATGAAATGTTTTGAAAAATGATTTGAAAATGTTTTGAAATGTGAAGTTCATTTATGAAAAGTTTTGAAAAATCGAAGTCGAAAACTTGAAAATTTCACCTTAAAAGGAGGTTTGAAAAGTGTTCGTAACGCCGTTGCCCGATTAAAATATGATCGATGAAAGTTTTTTTCTGAAAATTTTTCACTATCATAAAATAGATGTATTTATTGACAAGTGTCCAAAAAATCACCTTAAAATAAGGAGTTTTGATTGGTCAAAAAAATTGTGAAAGTTTTGTAAAAAAAACATGAAAAATTGGAAAAGTTATAAAAAGAAATGGCCCTGATGGGAGTTGAACCCATGACCAAAGGGGTGACCACGTGTCAGAAAGACTTAAGGGCAAGCAAGCTACCACTGAGCCAAACGCTACTGGTGTTTAGTGGACAACAACACGTAGACAAAGCGTTGGAATATTTGAATTTGAAAAAAATCAAGAACATCAAACCTAGCTACAATCCTTGTTTCTCAATGAAATTCAATGATGTAAACATCAAAATTGCTCGATTTTTCATCACGAACATGAATATGACTGTTAATTGCATTTATATTAAGCCTAGCATGTTTGAATTTCTGGGAACCACAATGAACCCTAGAACTGAGTTTTTCAAATTAAATTATGTATGATTGATGATTCTTTGATTTTATTGAGGGTTTATGATCTTTATGGGTGCAGAAAAAGATTGGCCAAGAGCTTTTTCATTTAAGTTCAAAGAATATGGATATCCAAGTTTGTATTCATACCGCTCAAGTGAGAATCAAGAAGGTATTAGAGCGCTTCCGTAACTTGTTTCTTGATCATTTGAGCATCATCGGCATGTATGGAAGTCGTGAATGGTATGCTTGCTTCAATCACCTCAAATCGTTCCAGCCAAGTCCACCGCACATTCGTAAATAGAAACTCGAATTCTATGTTTGTCAGTTATAGTTGGTTGTTTATGTTTTGGATCATCCCTATGATGTATATGGAAGGTGTTAGGATGATTAGAACATAACTTAATCAAGCTTAGAATGGAATTCGAAAGTTAAGGCAGTTTGTACAAGCATGTGTCCATGGCATGTGATTTCTGATTTTCAGCTTTGATCAAGTTGTTTTTAAGTTCTAAACAAGTTTGATTTTGATCATGAAGCATGTTTGACACCAAAGTTCATCATATTTTTTCATCAATTTTCAAAAATGCAAGCTTTGGCAATTTGACATATGTTTCTTGAAATTTCAAAGATGGAAAGTGAAAGCATGAACTTGCATTTTCTTTTCTTTTGGACTTGAAATGTGATCCATTTATAGGCCAAAATATTCTGAAATGTTAGGCAAGAGGTACAAGCTTTTGGTGATTCAAAGATAACTTAGAGGGCAAGAATGACTTTTCAAAGGAAAAGGAAGTTTCCTTTTTTAACCATGTGCTTATTTTTACAACTTGATCCATATCTCTCAATTATTACCTCTAGCTGATATTTATCAGTTCAATGATCCATTTGGCATGGTTGGATTGCTTCTAGATGAAGAAAACACAAAAATCAAGTTCATGGAGCCTTATGTTTCAATTTCAAAAGCATAGCTAGACTCCATGGATTTGAGAGTTCTTGGACATTTTGGAAACCTTGTTTCACAAGCTACAACTTTCATGTTTTGAGTTTTTTCCAATTCAAATTGGAACTAGGTGAAAAAATGGCATGAAGTTTGGAAAAAATAAGAAATTTCAACACTTAGAAATTTTTCTAAGTATGAAAACTTTTGACTTTTTGTTGACTTTTTCAAATCCTTTGATTTATTATGATCATGATGGATCATTTGAAGTATTTTGATGATTGAAAAAGTTTTGTTTTGAAAAATTTGATCAAAAGTCAAAGTTTGACTTTTCGTATGAATTTTCATCGATGTTTTAAATCGACCGATGAAGTCGTGAACTCGTGATGTTTTGAATCCGTAAATTAGGTCAAGATGTTATATCTAAGATATAATGACCAATCTCTATCCAAAAAGTCATTTCTTGTTCAAAAATCGAGAAAACTCATGCCCGATCAAACCCTAATTGGTCGATCCTTGATCGATCCGTGAGAGAAAATGGATATCCGAATTCAAGGTCGATATTTTGATCAAGATAGATCAAATGATGTGAGAAAACTTAAACCCTAATTGGTTGCCTTTTGAATCGATGAAAATGATGAAACCCTAATTTTGACATGTGAAATCCACACCCGATTAACACGTCGTCGAATCGTTAGTTATGCAATGATGCAAATGTAAAGTGGTATATTAGGTCAAAATTTGGGTATGACACATAGGTAGTATGTTAGTTCAATAGGACGATAACCATGTCGAACGTCTTATGTATTACCTTAGTCGCATGTTAAATGGTCCTGAAACTAGGTATAGTGGCATAGAAAAACTATGCCTTATAAAGCCAGTTGATGTTTATATCTCTTCTCATTTCAACGCCATTAAACATATGTTATCTAAACCAATTTTGCATAGTCGAATTGGTAGGTGGGCTTTAGCATTAACTGAATATTCTTAACGATGTGCCCTTAAAAGCAATGAAAGGGCAAATAGTGATGATTTCCTAATGACCATTCTATGGTGGATATGCTAGAGAATTTTGTTGATTTAGTGCCTTGGAAATTATACTCACGGTTCTAGTCACAAAATGGTGTAGGAATTGGTGGGGTTATAATTTCTCCTAGTGGAATGCCGAGAGTTCAAGTATACCATCGACGGTATTTGCACTAATAATGAAGCGTAGTATGAGTCCCTTATTGCCGGACTTGAACTACTACTAGAATCGGGCAAGAAGCCAAAATTATGGGAGATTCTAAATTGGTAATCAAACAAGTGTCAAAAGAATATAGATGCGTTAAGGAGAATTTGATCATGTACTTTGTGATTTCCATAAGATTGTTGAAAGCCAAACAAGCAAGCCTTCACATACCCCGACGCGAGAATCAAGAAGCTAATGATTTAGCACAAGAAGCTTCGTGATACTAGAAGTATGAGAATGAAGATTGTATTCAAGTAAAGAAAAAGGTTAGAGCTACTTCATTATCCCCTTCAGATTTATCAATCATAAAATCAGGAGCTATAGATGCAGAAAATTTTGAAATTTTAGAAATTGATAACGGCAAGACAAGGATCAAGCGAAACCTTTGTTCGACATTTACGTCGCCAATGGGTTTGATAGATCGTAAAAAAATATCGCTACTTTAAGTTTTGTTTTGATTGAAAACAAACTATTTAAGAAAACTGTCGAATGGGTATTACTTAAGTGCCTAGGAGAAAGTGAGGCATATGTAGTTGTGTCGAGTGTGCATAGTGGAGCATGTGGTGCACACCAAGTTGGACACAAGATGAAATGGTTACTGATGCGAACAGGTGTATATTGGCCCTCAATGTTGAAAGACTGTATTGAGTTTGCTAGAGGATGCCAAGAATGCCACATGCATGGGGGCATCCAACACGTGCCAGCAAGCGAATTGCATGCTATTGTAAAGCCCTGGCTATTCAGAGGGTGGGCCTTAGATGTAATTGGTGAAATAAAACCAGCATCATCTAAGCAACAAAGGTAAATTTTGGTTGGTATTGATTATTTCACAAAATGGGTCGAAGCCATAGCGTTGAGAAATGTCGACCAAGAGGTTGTGATTGATTTTATACAGAATCATATTATGTGTCGGTTTGGAGTTCCTGAAACGATTACAACCGACCAAGGCACAGTGTTCACAGGCCAGAAAATGCAAGATTTTACAAAGGAAGTTGGAATAAAACTGCTAACTTCTACACCCTATTACGCTCAAGCAAATGGTCAAGTCGAAGCTGCAAACAAAGTAATAATTGGCCTGATCAAAAAACATGTGGGTAAAAAACCCAGAAACTGGCATCAAACACTAGATCAAGCTCTGTGGGCTTGTCGAACGTCTCCCAAGGAGGCAACTGGGACAACCCCATTTCGACTGACATATGGACATGATGTTGTTTTACCCGTAGAAATACATGTTCAATCTGTAAGAATTCAACGATAACATGAAATACCATCTGAGGATTATTGGAAAATGATGACTGATGAGTTGGTCGATTCGGACGAGGAAAGGATGTTAGCCTTTGATGCCTTGAGAAGGCAAAAAGGTAGAATGGCTAAAGCCTATAATAAAAAGGTAAAAGACAAAGTTTTTCATATTGATGATTTAGTTTGGAAGGTAATATTGCCTATGGACATAAATGATAGGGTGCTGGGTAAATGGTCCCCAAATTGGGAAGGACCATTCAAAATAATCCAAGTTTTTTCCAATAACGCATTTGAACTGGAAGAAATAGCCCTAGATCGACGCATTCTGAGGGTAAATGGTAAATACTTGAAGAAATGCAAGCCTATTCTTCAAGAAATCTCAATTTCGACCATGTAAAGCTTGTGTGTCGAACTGAGTTGGAACATAATAATAAAGCCAGCATTGCAATTGTACAAAATATAAATTGTGCAAGTAGTTATAAGACAAGAATGCCAAAAAGATGATGTTTTATAAATAATAGAAGTTCAGATTACAAGGAATGAGAACTACAACGAATACATTTACACATCAATCGAAATTTCCAAATTTTCTTTGAAACTACCCAAATCACCCTCAAGACGAACAACAAGTTGTCACCTAGTTCATCGCCTTTGGCTTTGAGAATGTGCAAGTCTTCTTCGACCTTAGTCGTGGCATTACTGACAATAAGAGAATCCTTGGTCAATCGGGCGATTTTTTATCGTAAGTGTTGGCCGGTCGATTTCTTTGTCTTGTCTTTTGACAAGCTCCAACTCTTTCGCCTCGCAATTTGACTACATATTTTAGTAGCTCTTTTCTTTGGGGCTTTGTTCTGCCGCCTTATTGATGCGGGTTTTATTTCTATGACCGTCAAGTAGTTTTCTCACCATCTCCACATTCTCCCACCGCTTCCTCGCTTGGTGTCAACCAATTGTTCGACTTTGGTCCGAGTGATGTTGGCTGAAGAGGAGAAAGGATAGCCAAGGCGCTATCATCAGTTTTGAAAACTCAGAAATCTCAAGGCTTTTCAACTGGGTGATAGCATCCAGAAGTTCATGCCCAAGAGTTGAATATTCATGCAGTGCACGAGGCAAGTCATGATTAAAAGCATGAGTACAGACACGGTCAATCAATTTCTTGACTTTGGCAGCCTCAGGTCCTAACTTATCGCTGTGAATTTGAGAATGGTCAGAATCTGAAGTAGTGGCGTACCGATTCATGAATTGATTTAACCTTGCCAAAGCAGCCTCGACATCGTCGACTTCCATATCGACAGGAACATCCTTTACTCCAGAAGGGCCAGCTAAATTGTTCTTCTCAGGAGAACTCTTAATCTAAATGGTTTTGACAACTTGAGGAACCCTCAACTCGCAAGGAATTTGAAAGACTAGAGTCAGAACTAGTCGAACAAAAAGCGTGATGCCTGATAGGACTAGTGACTGAATCAGAACCACTGTAAGAATCCTAAGTGACGAGTTCAACAAACTCACCACCGCCGCGTAGGAGTTGTTTGTTGTTAAGGGAAGAAACTTCGAGAGGGAGTATATTTTGGCACACTTGGTTGTGACTCGTAAGCTTCACCTAAGGAGATAATGAACATCACATTAGAAAGGTATAATTTTACAAGTTAAAAGACGCCTAGAAGGTGTAAGAAATACTTGTGGTGGTGGTGAGGAACTGGTTTCATTGTCTCCAAAGAAGAGTAGTAGCAATTTCTTCATTGCCTCCTTGTTGACATCATGTCTAGGTGTGGGGTCCGGAGTAACAATGGCTGATTTATTACGATATTACAACCAACACGTGAAAGTAAGGCACACATGACAAGTAGTCAAGAGCACTTTACCTCGCCACCGGTGATTAGCGTGTATCATCGACTGCTGGTCCGCTTCCTCATTGCCCTCACCCTCAACCTTCGGCCGGGGCTTTATTTTTCTTTGATTTTGCCTTCTTTCGCATATTAGTGTGCCTTTTCTTTAGGCTTTTAGATTTTTCGGGGAGATTGAGCATTGCATGATGCATACATAAAGATGGGTTTAGAAGAGGGATTTTAATTTCATCATCAAGCAATGAAAGTGATGAAACGTTACCTCAAAGGCCCCACTATGTGGGATTCTTTGTCCCGCTTAGACCTTTTGATATTGGAGGAAGCATAATCCTACCGAGCTGACTCGCTACATAAAAGAAATCAAGATATTAGTAAATGAATAAGATACAAGACGTTGAAATGGGTACATTCACACTTACAGAAGAATCAGCCTTCTTGACAGAAGCAGAAATAGGTTCATCATCTGAAAGAGTGTGGATGGGTATGAACTGTGAAAACATCAAGTATTAGTGAGGTGTCAAATAAGAAGGATACACGTAATTGTGAGTAAAACATACCTTGGATTGTGAAGGCCCCCCTGCAGTGTGGGTTTTGGCATGCTTGGTCGACGACTTCTTTTGAGTTTCGACAGCAGCAGCTTCTGGCCTGGGAACAACCACCTGTGGCAGAGGAACAACTAGAAAAGAAACCAAGTCAAATAACAATGTGAGACAAATTGTGAAAGAAACAGAACTTTCTAAAAGTGGTTACCCTTGGTACTACAACAAGCCTCTCACATATCTAAGGTCAATGTGAAGAAAGCCTCGAGTAGGTATGCAACCAATACTGCGGAACCACCTGCCGCCTTTCTTCTTGTAAGCATTTTGAGTGTTCGACTAAGAGACATACCACCCCCGAAATGGTGGTCGAAAAGCTAGAGCCAAAGGGCTAGTCGGTAAAGGAGGAAAATTGATTTTTCCAAAGTGAAGTGCGAAAGATATTTGTCTTTCGCAGAATCGAGAATCTTGAGATGAAGAATTTTCCTACCACCTTCTCCTTTAGCTCTCGGGCCGCATCAGAAATGGTTCGACGAAGATTGTTTGGCAGATACACCACTTTGAAAAACTTTTGAAAAGCTTGAATCTCTTTGATATGAACTGCCTTACATTTTGTTCCTTTCCCCTGCAAAATATCAAAAGCCACCGTTAGCTCACTCAGTTTTCCAGCAGCATCATTTATGAAGGTGACAAGATATGACTGCCATCAAAGTTTGAACTCATGAGTGCAGAAAAAAGCTAGTTTAAAAGGAGTAGTTAAGAATGCCTCTCTTCTCCCATAAGGCAATCGGCGCTTTTCATAACTCCCGATCCGATCATCTAAAATATCCATGAGTAATTCATGGGATGGATAGAGTGACTTAGGCACAATTTGGCAGAGTCCAAATTGTCTAGCCACCAGGTTGGGTTGATAAGCTGCCAAACAGGGAGTCATTTGGGTGATAGCACCTGACAGAAACTGTGGAGTCAGAAAACGTCTCCAAAAGACTAACAATCTCTTTTGATACTTCTCCTTCACAGGAGGAAAGGACTCAGTAAGCCATAATGGCCCACCCTTGCCATCAGCAAAAGGAGCCATCGACGGTGTGAACTCCTCCCTTGTCAAAATTATGTTGAAAAGCATCTTGAAGACTTCGGCATTTGGAGAAGTCTTGTCGACTGGAGTTAAGGGTAGGTAACATGGCCACAAGGCCCCAATTTTGTCTTGAGATAGTGAAACCTTCTTCTGTCAAAAAGGCTTCACATCATCAGAAAAGTGGCATTTAGCCACAATTGCAAGAGCCAGAAGGGTCCATGCACCAAAGATGCTTATCTTTTGGATGGTGGGGTCAAAATTTTGATTTGGTCCACCACGGGTCATAGAAGAGTACAAAGAGGTCAAAATTATTGGCCTAAAGCAACGCTCATTTCGCAACGCGGAAGCCAATAAGGAATTGCTTAGCTATCCGTGATCGACCTCGAGCGTAAGACGGCGAGACAACCAGAGGTCAAGTAAGCAACATGTTCTTCATCGGAAACTTCTCCAGTATCGCACTGATGATGCAGAATGAAGTTGTTGTAAGTTGGATGTTTTGATTCGCCAACGTCGAATTTGATGGGGATAACTTCGTGGTCGGAGTAATTAAACACAACCCCAGGAGGTTTTAGACCTTTTAAAGCAGCTACATCCAGTAGCGTGGGAGTCATCATGCCACACCTTGTGTGGAAAGTGTTAGTGGATCCTTCCCAAAAATATAAGGCAGCTAATAGCATGCCACCTGAGTAAGGAGTGCCGACACGAGCAAGCCGTAACAGGTCGTAGATGCCTATTGTTTTCCATTGTTGGCCTTTGTATTGTTCCAATCTATCCATCCAAGCTCCAAATTTGGGGCAATACAAAGGAGGAGCAATGCGAAAGTTTCTGTCAACAAACTGTAGCAAAATAGGGTTTGTTGAGGTGATTAAGGGGGCACTGCGCTGGCTAGTAGGGAAGAAAGCACCTTCATCATCTATGTGTATTTCAGAGGGGACATCTGAAGGTAATGGCCCTAAATAAACATAAGATTCATCATCAAGTCTGAAGGGAATCAATACCTGAGATTGCCAAATTTTGGTTTTCTCCTCAGAGAATGGTGGCTCCGGAATGTAGGGTTTGCCTTCAACTAGGCGAAGCTGGAGACTGGCGGCGGGAGCAGTGACAACAACGTCCTTGTCTACCATTGTTGAAGTTGAAGAGATTGAAAAGGGGCTTAGAGGTTTTTGATGAAAATCGGGAAAGAAGTTGAAAACCCTAAAAGATGGTTGTTCTTTAGGATCGAAATGCAAACTGGAAACTTTGAACGGTTGAAAACAAGGGAATCAAGTGACTAAGGTTGGTTACAGTTTTTCTTAGTTTCCTAGTTCGGAGATTTAGAACGTAGAAGATGAAGTTCGTCTAGGTTTTTGCTGTTTAGAGAATGGAAACGCAGAAGAAAAGAGAAAGAAAGGAGAAGAGTGACTATTTATAGGCGTAAGAATGAAAAAGTGAAAAGGCAAAGGGTTTGTGGCAATTCCCCAGGACTCTAATCGTGGCCTTCAAAGGACACGTGTAGGAGGATTAAGTGTCTAGAATGGTGGGTCCATGCCTGATACCTAGGCCATGATGATTCAACATTAAATACTCCCACGTCTCGAGAGAAGGAAGTGCACGTTTCCATGATTACATGATGTCATGACAAGACTGGAGCAGTGAGCTGTTAGCACTAAGGAAGTGGAAACGGCTAGATCGACGCAAGGGGAAGTTGATAGATACCATTGTCTCATGTTCGAAAACATCGAGAAGTCGAAAATGGTATCTCTGGGGGCATTTTGTTGGCTGAAATTTCGTACAGTAAACTAAGGGCATGGTTCAGAGGCGAAAGTTCCGATAGCTTAAGGGCCAATCTTAGATGGAGGTAGCCTCTGGAGACATTTTAACAAAGCTTAGTCAGAAGTTCCAGAAGAAATGCTTGTTAGTTAGAAATTTGGCTCAGAAGGCCAAGCTATATCGACCAGAGCAAAATAGCGTTAAGAAAACAAGACCATGTCGACACGTTACATAATAGTATAATCGACAGAGATTTGAGGTAAAAGAGGACATTAGTCGAGATGCTGCCGCTGTCGAAGTAGTTCACTAGTGGACTTAGGAAATTTTGTTGTGCTTCAAGAAAGTAGACAAAATCTGAAGGCAGTTCCTTTGAAGACACAAAGCGGGAAAAAGTCAAATAAATAGATTATGGGTAGTTGGCTCAAGTTCGTGGAATATGAGTTTTAAGTGAAGTATTAAACGTGAGCGTGTTACTTCCAAGGATCAAATCTCACCATTGATAGCTTTAGCGGTTATTTCAAATACCTATAAATAAGTTAGAATGTTTAGAATTAGGGTGTTCATTTGTACTACCAAATTACTTGCAATACCGCTTAATTCAAGCGCTAAAGGAAGAAAGAGTACGCAATCTTTGATGTACGTGAATCACGTAATTTTATTTTAATGCAAACCTTTTACATTTAACTCTATCTTTATTGCTTTTACTTTACTTCTGTTCATTTTCTTGTTGGTCACGAGTCACCACCGCTTTATTTCACCAAAACATTACATAATCGTTGGTCACGAGTCACCAATAGTCAGAATCCTTCTTGTGTGGAAAACCATTGCACTATTTTCTTAGGCTCTGGAAACCATTTCTGGGCCAAGGTTAGTTTCATTTACAGAAGTAGTGTAATTTACCAAAAATATTAGCACGTGTCTTGAGATCAACTGGTCGATCTCGCAAGTAACCTTTAGTTTTAGGACTCTGGGAGGACCATCGGTTGTTTATCATTTTCCACAAGAAAAGTATGGTGCAAACATAAAGAGATGGTATGTTTCAACTGTGGAGAAGAGGGACACTTGAGTAGTCAGTGCTCGAAACCGAAGAAGGGACAGACTAGTGGGAAGACATTTGCTTTAGCTGGGAACCCGTCAGCTAGTGAGGACAAACTCATTAGAGGTACATGTTTCATTAATAGTAAGCCTTTAATTACTATTATTGATACTGGTGCTACTCATGTTTTGTTGTTGTTGATTGTGTTAAAAGATTGGGTCTTATGTTGTCCTCTATGAATGGAGAAATGGTCGTCGAAGTTCTGGCTAAGGGATCGGTGACTACTTCTCTTATATGTTTAAATTGTCCTTTGTCAATCTTCGATAGAGACTTTGCTGTTGATTTGATTTGTTTGTCGTTAAGCGGACTAGATGTGATTTTGGGTATGAACCGGTTAGAATGTAATCGTGTTCATATCAATTGTTATGACAAGTCTTTGAGGTTTTCTACCCATGAAGAGGAAGGAGTCGGTTTGTTGACCAAGAATAGTGAAGTGTTTGATGCAAGACGGCACAAATGTACTTTAATGATGACGCTTGTCTGCCGAGAATCAAGTTAGATCGATGAGTGCAGTGGTGCAAGAATTTCCGATGAAATTCTCAAGTACCTCCCGAAAGGGATGTCGAATTTGCGATTGATCTTATACCGTACCGCACTGCTTCTATGGCACCGCATGTGATGTCCGTGATCCGAGTTGTCCAAATGAAGAAGTAATTAAAAGAGTTGCTTGAGAAAAAGTTTGTAAGACCAAGTGTATCTCCGTGGGGTGCGCCTGTGTTGTTAGTAAAGATAAAAGATGGAAGTATGAGACTTGTGTTGATTACCGAGCTGAATAAAGTAACGATTAAGAATAAGTATCCGCTCCAAGAATTGATGATTTGATGGATCAACCGTGGGTGCTAGTGTGTTTTCTAAGATTGATTTGAGATCTAGATATCACCGCATTAGGTGAAAGAAGATGATATTCGTAAGACCGTGTTCGTGACCTGTATGGACACTACGAGTATTCGGTGATGCCTTCCGGTGTTACTAATGCGCCGGGAGTATTCATGGAGTACATGAACCGTATTTTTCATACTTACTTGGATTGATTCATGGTGGTATTCATTGATGACATTCTGATTTACTCCAAATCGGAAAAGGAACACCTGAGAGCCGTGTTGCAAATTTTGAAAGAGAAAGAGTTGTATGCAAAGTTGTCCAAGGGCGAATTTTGGTTGAAAGAGGTTAGTTTTCTTGGCCATGTCATTTCTGGTCGTGGCATTGTCGTGGATCCTTCCGAGGTTGATGTTAGGTTGCAATGGGAAACTCAAGTCGGTTATCGAGATTAGAGCTTGGGATTAGTCGGTTACTATAGGCGATTTATCAAGGGTTTTGAAGTTGGCACTCCATTGACTAAGTTGACTTGCAAAGGACACCCCAAATAATTCAATTATTAAATAATTAGAAATTTAATTATTAATTTAATTAAAGGTTTAATTATTGGTATTTTTTTAGAATTGATTAATTAATTAAATTGGAAAAAGTGGAATTGGGACGTGTTAGAGTAAAAGGCTCTAATTATTCCAATTATTCTAATTTGGTTATTTTATTATTTGGAAAATATAAAGGAATAAATAAAGGAATTGAGGGATAAGAGAAGGATTGGAGAAAATTAGGATTCATTCTACGTGCTTTTGGAAAAGAGAAGAGAAAGAGGAGAAAAAGCCAATTCGTCGAGAATTCGAAGATCAGCGCGAGGTAAGGGGTGATTGAATCTGATTATTATGCCTTATAGGTTTTGATGATCAATAGAACGAATTGATTCGTTAGAAATCTCAAATTAGGATCCAAGGTTGTGCCCTACCGTATAATCCGACGTAAAACTTTCAATTGGAATTGTTATGAACGGTTAAATTATGTAGGATGATCCTAGACTAATTGGAAAACATGATTTTGTGATTAAATGGATGCAAAAACGGATTAAGAAATTCTGTTCTGGTATAATTTAAAATTTGGTGATGAATGGAATTAATGGGAATTGGAAACAGTGAAGAAAAACTGGTTTTTGGGTGAAAATTAACAGATGGGTACACATAGCCTTATGGATCGATGCAAGCAAAGGAAAATGTAGAAAACCGATGCGAGGAATCTTATGCATCGACTCATGAAGCTATTCATCGACCATAGGAAGAAAAATTGCTATGCATCGACATACGTGTTATGCATCGCACATATTGAACTATTTTTGAAAATGCAGATTTTTAACCGTATGCATCGATGCATACGCTCTATGTGTCGACACAAGCAAGTTATGTATTGACACATGAAGTTTTGTGTCGATACATACCGATTGGACGAGGGAAATTTCAAAATGGTTTCGCCATATCTTTGCGGTCGTAATCTGATTTAGGCATAGTTGGTATAGTTGGAAAGCTTAGAACGAGTACTATTTATTAAAAACATTTTCAAAACCAGTAGTTGAGATCCCGAAGGATTTTTTTGGTTTCCGTAGTAGGGATTTGTTGTAATTCATAATCATTCGTTGTGTATACTTGTTGTATGTTAATTTCATGTGTTGTAATTAACGTTATATGTCATGACTTGCTGTTATCATGTGTTGTTGATGGTGTTGGCTATGTATGGCATGGCATGAAATTATGTTGTAATCATATTCTGTGGATTGAATGTTGCATGCTTAATGATGTGCATGCATATGCATTATGGTGGAGTTAATTCCCATTTCCCGAATTTGGCTCAGATACAATAACCGATCCGGTGATTGTGTGTGGTGAGGATGGATTCATGTTCGGGTGATTATGGATGAATCGATGTTGGTGACTTGGTCATGTTTGGTACCACATGCATTGAGTATGCATTGCATATGTAATTATAACATGTTAGGATGAATTCCGGTGTTATACTTGCATTGATTGTTATTATGTGCATAATGAATTGTATGGCATCGTATTTGTGGATTGTTATCTGGTTATGCTAATGCGAGTGGAATGATGCATTGATTGTTTTATTGTTTTAAAGAAACGTATAATGCATTTTAATTTTGATGAAATCTCACCCTTACTTTGATGATTTCAGATTGAAGTGATTAGCTGCTCATTTAGGATTTGGTGAGGATGACTTATAGAGCTATGCTATTTAGTTTGTTCGCGTGTCTGTGTCATGCTCTGGTAGTTGTAACACTGGGGAACGATTGGTTTAGAGTTATTATTAAACTCTGTTTTCTTTGGTTTATGTTGGAATAATTATGAATTGAGTTATTCCAGATTTTTATGTTCTTTCCGCAGTGTAAAACATAACCGTTGGTTTTGAATTATATTTAATAAGTTCTTCAGTAAATGCATGAATACTGATTTGTTATTTGGAATTTTTAAAGTGTGATGCCCTTCGTTATGTTAAACTCTGATTAAAAATATATAAATCGCGGGGAAATTAGAAGGGGTGTTACACTTTGAGCCGAAAGACTTTGCATATGTCGGCCATGATGGTTAAGGAGTTGGAGTTGATTGAGCAATTCCGAGATTTGAGTTTGGTTTGTGAAGTGACACCGCATAGTGTTATGTTGGGAATGTTAAAGAGTAACAATGATTTTCTTGACGATATTAAAGAGGCTCAGAAGCGAGACGTGAAGTTGGTGGATTTGATAGTAGGAACTGATCGACCAGAGAATGACGATTTCAAGTTGGATGTGTAAGGTGTGTTGAGATTCCAAGGTCGTATTTGTATTCCCGATGATGAAACGGTTAAGAAAGTGATTCTTAAAGAGAGCCATAGAAGCAATTTGAGTATTCATCCAGGAACTACTAAAATGTATCAGGATTTGAAAGGTTTATTTTGGTGGCCTGGCATGAAATGTGATGTGGCACAGTTTGTGTATGCTTGTTTGACTTGCCAGAAGTCAAAGGTCGAGCATCAGAAGCCTGCAGGGTTGATGCAACCGTTAGACATTCCGGAATGGAAATGGGACAACATTTCGATGGACTTTGTGACGAGTTTACCTAATACCGTGAGAGGACATGATTCGATATGAGTGATTGTTGATAGGCTTACAAAGTCGGCACACTTTATACCTATTAACATTACTTATCCGATTGCGAAGTTAGCTGAGATTTACGTTAGAGTGATTGTGAAGTTGCACGGTGTTCCAGTGAGTATTGTTTCGGATAAAGATCCAAGGTTTATTTCTGGTCAGAGTGATGGTCAGACTTGCAGGGGGTGTTGAGGTCTAAGTTAAAGTTGAGTTTGGCGTATCATCCGCAGACTGATGGTCAGACCGAGAGAACTATTCACTCATTAGAGGATTTGTTGAGAGCTTGTGTTCTTGAGCAGAGAGGCTCATGGGATACTTATCTTCTGTTGATTGAGTTAACTTATAATAATAGTTACCATTATAGCATTGGGATGGCACCTTTTGAGGCATTGTATGGACGGAGGTGTAGGACTCGCTGTGTTGGCATGAATCGTGAGAGTGTGGTGGTTGGACCGTAAATTGTTCGAGAAACTAGAGAAAGTGAAGTTTATTCGGGAGTAGATGAAGGCTTCTCAAAGTAGGCAGAAAAGTTACCATGATAAGAGAATAAAAGATTTAGAATTTCAGGCTAACGAGTATGTGTTTCTAAGAGTCACGCCTGAGACTGGTGTGGGACGAGCTCTGAAGTCTAAGAAGCTCACTCCTCGTTTTATTGGTCCATATCAGATATCAGAACGTATTGGGAAAGTTGCATACCGTGTGGCGTTACCGCCAAATCTTGCTAATTTGCATGATGTGTGTCATGTATCACAACTCCGCAAGTATATTCTAGATCTGTCTCATATGATTCAGATGGATGATGTGCAAGTGCGTGATAATCTCACAGTGGAGAAAATGCCTGTGCGGACTGTGGATCGCGAGATGAAGATTCTTAGAGGTAAAGAGATTGCGTGGTGAAAGTTTGACCTGAGAGCTGGAGAGCAAGATGCGAGACTCCTATCCAGAGCTGTTTGGAGCAGGTAAACTTCTATTTTTGAGGACGAAAATGTTCTAGTATGGGAGAGTTGTAACGCCCTAAATATTTAGTTAGAATTATTTAATTAAATATTTTAAATAATTATTTTTGAATAATTATGTTGGTCGCATCGAGGAATAATATCGATAATAATATTATTATTATTAAGTTAGTGAGGTGGGCCTAAGAGTGGCGCTGGTGATAGTAAGGTCAGTGGAATTGCCCAATTAGTAATTATAAGGATTATTATTATTATTTAAATTAGTAATAATAATAATTGGGACTTTTTGGTTGTCAGTGGAAGCAAACGTAGAATTGAGAACAGAAGAGGCAGAGTGACCAGAACGAAGATTTTGACGGAGAAAGGTGAATCGACTGAGGAATTCTAGAGCAAACTTCAATCTAAGGTAAGGGTGGGGTTCTTGCTCTATAATTGGGGATATGATGGGAAATTGGTAGTTAGGGATTGTATGATTCGCTAGGTTGTGTCGTATCTATGTGATTAACCGTAGAAAATCCCAAATTGGAATATATGATCTTGTATTCTGTGTATAATATTGTTGTTGATTGTACAATTCTGTTGTATATGTCGTGTTGTTGTTAATTGTATGAAAGGAATGCACCAATTTAATTCATATGTTGTACTGTGATTGTTGGTGAAGAATGGTGTTGATTGGAATTGCAAAACAGTGGAAAAATCAGGTTTTTGGGTGAAATTTCGCAGCATGAGTCGATCCATGGAGTTATGTGTCGATACAAGCTGTTATGATTTTAAAAACTAGAAGCATGAGAACAGCTTGCATCGATACAAAAGGGCTTGTGTCGGCTCATGGGGATGTTATGTAGGACTTGTATTGACTCATACGTGGTATGTATCGATACAAGCCGGGCCAGGTCGATACAAAGGAGCTGCATACGACTCATATTGAAGAAAACAGAAAAAAAAATAGAATTTTGCAGAACGTATGAGTCGACTCATACGATGCTTGTGTCGATACAATCTGTGTATGGATCGACACATGAGATTTTCTATCGACTCATACTGTGCTGGAAGTGAAAAATAATTTCGGAAAATTGTTTTGGTCGTACTTCGCGACAGAATCCGCTTTTGATGCCGCTTGAACCGCTGGAAAGCTGGAAACATGAGTTAACCTATAATAATGTTGTTAAAAACTGTAAGTGGGAATTTGATAAGTTTAGGTAGTTTCCGTATGTGACTTCGTTGTCGTTGTTGAGGTTTGATGGCCA
This sequence comes from Vicia sativa, assembly GCA_021764765.1. Lineage (NCBI taxonomy): Eukaryota > Viridiplantae > Streptophyta > Magnoliopsida > Fabales > Fabaceae > Vicia > Vicia sativa. The sequence continues at coordinate 123,843,632 of CM038797.1, forward strand.
ACGTTGTGGATCGCTGTTAGACCACGCTGTTGGATACATTGTCTGTTGTTGTTGTTGTCGATGTTGTTTGATTTCATTACATATCTACATTGCATTATATGTTGGCCTATGTTGGCAAAATACGTTGAGCCGTTGGGGGCAATGTTGTTTATGTTGAAGGCTTACGCCTTGATGCCTCGAAATTACTGGCAATGGAATTACGTTGGGAGTTTCACTCCATTGGTACCGCATTCATGTGCATTAATTGAGTCACATGTCATAATAACTCATGATACCGTTGCTATGATAATTGGATTACGTTGTTGTGTATGATTGCTAGTTGTTGTGGATGGTTGTATGTTGTGATGAATTAGATGTGAGTTACCGTTGATTACTAGTGTGATTACAAATGGTGATGCTATATGATTTCGAACTATAGATTGTTTATCATAAATTCAATTATATGGTTTGATATCTCACCCCTTTGTTGTTTTCGCCGTTACCTTTATATTGGTAACGTGCAAGTGATCAAGAGGAATAGTCCTTGCTGATGTGGTTCTGGTTTAGTGTCATTTTCTCTGATACGTAGCACTCGGGGGAAAACGCGCGATGTTTCTATTATTTCGTTGTTTTAAGTTGAAACTAGTATTGTTGAATAGTTATGAGATATTTTGTTTTGCATTGTAGAACCATTTGGATTCCGCTGCATGTTTATTGAACTGATTTCGTTGTTAACCGTTGAGTAGTGCTATATATCTGTTGAAGAGATAATAACATGCTTACGTTGAGTTTATGTTGACTTGTGGCATTCCGATTATGTGGATTTTTAATCAACAATGATTTTTGAAAACTCTGATATTTTATTAAATAAATACGTGGGGTAGAATCGGGGTTTTCTAATGTACCTGGTAGGCACGTATGTCTTTGTGGACAGGATTGGCCACTACACCGATGTAGCCTACCTGATATATTTATGACTTATCTACGCCGTGACTAGAATGGGTGCCGATTCTCGACCTACCTCTATGAGAAGTTGAATGAAGCTTCCAAATGGAGGGCGAGGGCACTCACCGGCTCGTGCACACTCCTCACGGTACATTTTTATTTTAACGATAAATCTTAATTAGTTTTAATTTATTTGTACTTACACATTATATTTTTGTTGATGTAGAGCTGAATTATATCATATTTTCACCACGTACATAGTTACACCGTAGATCCTGACTATTAGACCTTTATGCCAAGGGCTTCCAGGTTTATTCCGAACAGAGGCAACCAAACTGTGCTTCCTTACCGGGTGTTCCTTGATCGCACCAACTATAACGATATCAACTGGATGTCATTTGCGAACTACAGGGAGGTTGTTGCATTCGATATCATCTCGTTATACTCTAGGTGGCTAGTCTGTGGGTCGAACATGATGGTCAGGTGTAACACCCCAATATTACCCAAGGTTTTATATGCAAAAATCAGAGTAATTTAAAATTTCATAAATTCAATATTGAGGCGTCACACCTTCAAAACCAAATTACTTTAAATAGTTTGCTTTAAAGTATAAATCTAGGATACATAGCATCGTCGGAAATCATAAATTGATTCTTAAAAATCAAAACATCTTCTTTATTAAACTTCCTCATCAAATCATATTTTCATAAAGTATGATTCTTATTCACGAAAGGAATAACAACAAAGGAACAACAACAAGACAACATAAATATTCCCCCCCCCGAGTGCTACGTATCAGAGCGACACCGACTCGACTAATAGCAGCTATAATCTCCGTCTTCATAACCTGCACGTTACCAGTATAAAGGTAACGGCGAAACAAGTAAAGGGTGAGTTACTCCAAAACATATAATTAAAGGCATGATAACATATATATATATATATATATATATATATATATATATATATAGTTTTGGAATCATAAAAGATATAGTTTAATAAGTGCATTCCAACACATAAACTTTCATCACTACGAACTTATCACAAGTCAATACGTCACTAATCAACACGGAAATCATAAACAACAACATCAAACCACAACATCAAACAATGCTAATAACATAAGAAATATCATCACAAATTGGCTAAAGCCCATCGTCACAAACATCATCACATCATATTTATATTAAGTATTTCATCAAAGTCAAATCATCGTAAAACTCATCATTTATATTCATCGCATAGTTATCATGAAATTATCGCGTCATATTCATTTCATGTTCATCATAAAGATCATCACCAAACAAAACATCATATATCATCGCAATTCCACATGATCTATCAATTAAAACCCAACGCCAAACAACTCAATCATAAACATAATCGGCTCCATGAGACACGACTATGTTATGCATGTGGTACCCGTCGCTTTGTCCATACTTAGGAACATTTGGCATAAAGCCCATCGTCGCTTGGCATAAAAGCCCCCGTCGCTTGGCATAAAAGCCCCCGTCGCCTATGCAATTTATATGACTCTACAATAAAAATAACATAACAAAAACATCATCATCGCTCATCAAAATTGGCATAAAGCCCACATCGCCATAATTTATCCACATCAAGATAAATATATTATCGCATCATATTTGCGTTATGCAAAAAGTCACCTATAATTCATCATCGTCAAAAGTCATGCATTCACAAATCGAAAGCATTTATTAACAACATCAATATAATCATCACATCATCATGTACAAAGACATATATCATCATTATCAACAAAGTCATTTAATCATGAACAAATCGTCGCAAAAGTCATGTATAATCATGTAGCATCGTCATCAAATAAATCACTCAATTCTAAACATGGAAAAATAATCAAACATCAATAATCGTCGCAAAAGTCATTCATAATAACCGACATTACTCATAATCGTCAACATCACAATCGGATTGTCCATACGTGTCTTAAATCGACTAAAACGCAATCCGATTCAATTTAACCGTAATATGGCCTATTTCTGGTCGTTTCATAAAAACTCGTAATTTCGAAAAACTAACCTCACCACTACGTTCTACACGTCGAAGTTAGCTAGCACGTCAATTTTCGTTGAATTCGGAGCAACTTGCTCCGTCGTCGAATTTACCAAAATCGGAAAATCGGAACATAATCGGGTTCCAAATTTAATCGGATAACTTATGTCCTAATTATATTTTATTAATACCAACTAGTAGTATATTGAATTAAATAAACTAAAAGAAACAGAGGCTAATGGGAAATTATGCAGAAACTAAATTCTGCAGAAAACAGAAACTCAGTATACAAAAAAAAAACGCAGTTTTTCCAAAACCCACCCTAGCACAAGGGGACGCACGTCCCAGCCATATGCACCATTGGAGGCGGGGGCCTTGGAGTGGGGGACGGTCGCCCCTCATCCCAAGGTGGGCTCCCTTGTTTCATTGTACAACTGCCTTCTTCCTCCATCTTTTGCAAATGACAAAGGTAAATTGTTCTGGTTTTTCACAGTTTCCTTGTTTTCATTTTAACACTTCTAGTTCCTACAAGCTTGATAACAAAACAGCCACAATCCATACTCCTAACTCAATATTTCTAAGTTGTTTCAACAATCAACCAACCAAAACTCATGAATCAACCTATCAATTTTTCCTAAACCCAAAATATATCAACCAAAACCCTAACCATATGAGATGGAGAATCAAACCCCTTACCTCAAATGCTTGGATGATTCTTGATGATTCAACAACTCCAAACCTCAAGCTCTTGCTCTTCTTCTTCCAAACCCTCTATTTCTCTCTAGTTCTAAGTTACTATGTTAGGCTTTTGTGTGTTATGGAAGGAAAATGAGAAAAAGTGTTTATAATGTGTTCTTACTAGCAAGCTAAGGGTGTAAACCCAATTCTCTTCAATTAATCCTCACACCCCTAATTTATTCTAATTAATTAACACACTAATAATATCTAATAATATTATTAACTCAATTAATTAAAACAATTCCGGGGAATTAAATATCGGTCCGAATAATATTTTACCGAACCGAACGGAATAGAAACCAGACCGAACGAAATGTCGCCAAATATATTAATAGATATATCGATTAATATAAGTATTCTCGTCGCCAAAACAATCGTCAAACGGTAACTCGAAAATATTAATATAATTTAATATTAAATAAAACAGGCGTTACATCAGGTATCTTCCTGAGCGGTGTATGCGCCAGTTTAGCTTTGTGCAGATGATACCTAGATCTTATTTTAGGATGCTCCCGACACCATGACACAGAGGGATCTAGATGGCGTCTTCTAGGTTTGGGAGAATCATCTCGTTCCAGAGGAGTATCGGATGATGCGGGCATCCAGATGTGGCATTGTGTAGAGGGTTACGTGACGTGGTTCTTTAGAGTATCACACCATTTCATGACACCAGATGGTGAAGAACATCCACTGAGGCCAACACATGAGGAGCTCTTGGAGAACGAGCAGGTCGAGGATGACCATGTCATTGATCTAGTGCCCATCTGTCAGCGTATCCGCCAACTTGGACGAGAGTCATTGGACGCAGGGATTATGCATGAGGGAGGACCCCAGGTCATTGTCGTGATGGAGAGGATCGTCGCTGAGGCATAGCGTGCAACAAATTACCACAAGCAGATGAGGGTGCGGGGGGTTAGGATTAGGCATACACGTTAGCCTTACGTTTTGTTATTTTATTTATAATAATTTGATCGCACTTACTTTCTGAACAATTTATATAGTTTTATATTTTTGGAAATTTTCTCCCATCACATAGTAATATTTAATTGGTTTACGTTTATAGAATGCTCCTTAATTGCATTTTTGAAAACGGAAATATAATCCGACTTATATGAAAATCATTGTAGTTTTAAACATAGTTTAACACATTCAGGAAAGGTTTCGTAAGTGCACTTACGAATTTACTTTTCTGGATGAATTCGTAAGTGCACTTACGAATTCACTTATAAATGTCGGTCAGAGACTTACTAATTCACCCAATGAGATGAATTGGGTGAATTCGAAGTGCACTTACGAAAGATATTTTTGATTTTTCAAGGGTGTGAGAGAAATCAACTAGATGTGTGAAGAAATTTCCAAATATTTTCTCTCTTCTTATTTCCCTTCTTTCGGGGAGAAATTAAGAGTATAATTATTTCAGCTTTTAAAAAAAGAATTTTATAATATTATATATTTTATTAAAAAAATTACAAAATATTTTTTAAAAAGTTTCAAATAAAATTTATTTAAGTTATTATTTATAAAATATTATTTTAAATATTTCATATTTTAATGATAATTGTTTTAGATATCAAAATTTTAAGAAATCACTTAAAAATAAATTATTTTAAATAAGTTTTCATAAAACTTATTTGAGATAATATTAAATTTTATTATTTAATTTTTAATTTTCAATAATATATATTTATACTATTTAATGTCACAATTAATCTTTTAATTTATAAAAACAATTTTTATTTTTATTTTACTTTTAAAATAATATATATTTTTAATTGAAACAGACGGATTCTAAAACTAATTTGAAGATAGTTTTGCTTCTTCTTTCCTGTTGTCTCTCACCTCCCCTTCCATCCAAAACAATGAGCCAAACCACTAAATATTTCCACCATTAAAAAAAACACTAATATCCTTATAACAGTGGTATCAATTAATTAATTAATTAGAGCTAGCTAGCTAGCAGATAGGGATTGAATAATACATACGTGCAAAATGTTGTGTTTAATAAGTGGCGTATTATAATTTATGTAGTCCATTACTTGTGCATCAACAAACGAGGGACCAGTTTTCTGTGTTTGCCTACTCATCTTTTCAGTTTTATCTTAAATTGCGTTTGCACCGACGATATAAACATGGTCCCATGTACTACTCATCTTTCAAAATTCTCTTGTTAAAGTTAAGTTTGGCTTTATACTGCATGCATGCATATGTATTAATATTATTAATATATGAAATATCATAGAATAGGAAGAGACATGGAAGGTAATTAACAGATGAGTTTATTAATTGGTCAGCGTTGTTGTTTCATGAAAATGATAAATTTTAGAAAAGCCAATCATAAAGATGGAGACAGGATACAGTTTTTGATTTGCACACTTTGTTATGTTTCATCAAGTTGGTGGTGTCCCATGCTTTGATGCCTCAACTAATCGACCGTCTCTATCACTCAACTGAAATTAAGAGATGCTGAATCAGACAACTCAAACAATCATACCATATGTTTTTTTTTTAATTAATCAATTGATGATAAAATATGAAAAAAATATTTATAAATATTATGTTAAATATGTTTTTAGTCTCTAATTATTTTAAATTTAATTTTTAGTTTATATTAAAAAAAAATCAAAGAGGATGAATTTCCGGTGCATTGCAGTAGCTCAAAGTTTTTGATGCGGTAAAGAGGGAGACTAACTTGTTAAGTTACTATTCCAACTATTACTATAAAAAATATATTTAGTCTGATGCGCGAAGGAATTTTAATCTCGGTTACATAAACGAGGTAACAAACGATATCGTAAAAACTTATTATTTTATCTCTTAGTTATTCAGAAACCGAGAGGACAGTTAAAAAGGTGATTAGTTTGATCTCCAACAACAATATTTTTATATTTTCAAAACTAGTTCCAGATACTCTCTCTCTCTCTCTCTCTCTCTCTCTCTCTCTCTATATATATATATATATATATATATATATATATATATATATATATATATATATTGTTTACACATAAATTAAAATATGAACTTTCAATCTACAAATACATTTTTTGACAAATCTGATTCATCGTCATCACTTTAAATAAATCCTTCTTTTTTTTTTTATGCATACTCATTTCTTTTCACGTTCAATGGATTTGCATGGAGCTAATTTTTGAAATAACATAAAAAGTTAGATAAATAACATAAAATTTTATTCTAGTTAAAAAATAATATATTACACAAGAACACCAATCTGAATCCAATTTTTTCTACACTTGCAATACATCCCAGAGACAAAGGTTGTATGCTCATTACTTCCTTACAAAAAAAGAATCTCAGAACAAAACTAGATCTTTGAAGAAGAAGTGAAAGAAAATATTTTGGATCTCTGAAGAAGAAACAAGAGCCCTTAACACATATCATCTTCGTATGGAAGATGATATGTGTTTATCACACTCGTTTTTTATGGATCTCTTGTTGGCTCTCTTGTTCAGGACTCTTCGTTAGGATTTAGATAAGTGAAACTGAATGCTACAACCTAAATATGTATATATATCGGGGAAACAATTTCACCTATGTTGGAAAATAAAATCGAGGTAAAAACTGACTTATTTATAGATTAAAAATAAAATATTCAATAAGGCGCCACTTTTAATGACAAAAAACATAATCTAATGATGTTGGGATTTGAAGTGTGTACACTGAATTAGTTAACTCATCAGTTTTAAAAATAATCGATAGAATATAGTATTTTTTTTAAAGAAAAAAACATGGTGCGTACATGATATATACCTCGGTTTTACAATATGTGAGGTGAAATAGTTGTCATAAAAAGTAGTTTTCGGGTAGTGAACACTTAAGTCAGAAAGAGAGTGAGAAATGAAATTTGAATGAGAAGTTATCTGAATACATGTGAAGTGTCACATTTTTCTCTTTACATAGGGGAATGATTGATAACGACATGTGTGCGGAATGACGTGGGGTGCATCCAAGAATTGGATTAATTCGGGATATTAGCATGATATCCTTGTGGGGGCACTCTGCGACGGGAGGAAAAATAGCTTACCTATCCCTTAGGTGGTAGCTTATTGCTTTGCTATCGGGCCTTCGCTATTTGGGCCTTGTGGTAGGTCCATAAAAATTCTCCTCCAAGCCACTGCCTTTGCTTTGCAGGGCGAGGATTTATGAAATTCGTTGTAATCCGGCCACGTGATTTGCGGGCGAGGACGTCTTAAATGGAACGTTGTTTTTTTTGTGGAATGGGCGCATTAAATGTATATCTTGGAACTTGTATTGTAATGTTGGGAGTGACAGACATCTAGTAATAAATTTTCTTCTTTTGTAGAGTGCTCAAGTGCTTCTAAGATGTTTCTAAGAAGATCTCAATTGTTGGAAGTGCATTGTGGATCATAGGTTCCTAGGTTCCTACTTCCTGAAACTGAGTATAACGAATTTTTGAAGTGTTCCCTTGCCTTTTTTGCTATAAGTTATCTTCAAAGAGAATTATGTTGTTTCTCTTATCGTTCTTTCATGGGAGTGTTTCATTTTGACAGTGAATCAAACTCCAACAATTTTATTCATCAAAATTGGTTTCGCATGCACGATTGATCCTTCTTATAATTTTGAAGTTCATATGTTCTTAATTCTTGCACCCTTTTATTAGGGCCTCCAGGCTAAGAATCGCTCAAACTTTACTATAATTGCATCAATTCTATTAAAAATATATTTTTTTTTATCTTGGAGATAATAACAACTCTGACTAAGAAAGTTTGTAAGTATATTTCAAGTAATTGGGTGGATCCAAGTATACTAGGGACTACTTTTGCCTTTGTTTTCCAAAGTTCCTTTGATCGAGGCTTAATAGATGTGGGTTCCACAATTGACTTAGGGGTATTTCCCATAGATGAAGATAAGAATATTACAACTTATATGAGGGAAGTGTTATCCCTTTCCATGAATTCATGTTCTCCATCGTAGGATATCGTCTTCCCTTCAAAGTTTCACCCAATGAAATGAAAATTTGTTAAGGTCTTTCAACACTAATGCGAGTATAAAGGAGGTAAGTCGGCCGTGGAATTTTTTTCTTCATATCTTTGAGACTCAAAACAACCACAATTATGCAAACACTTTTAGTTTTCTCCCTTTTATTGTATGCTTATATATATATGAAGTTGATGATTCTGCTAATAAACTTCCTAATGTCTTGATGACAATAACACCAATTACTACATGTAAAATCGTTGGTAATGGTTTTCCAACTCTTCTATGATGATGTCCAAACTTAAGGACATCTCAAGGCTTATCTAATATGAGAATCAAGACCCCATTGAAATGCTTATATGATTGATATATCTGGAACAGAATCTTGAAGGTTTCAGAGTTGTGAAAGAGAGGAAGTGTGAAAATTCACCTGGTCGTGTCTGTATGAGTGATTAGAGTTTTTGTAAAAATAGGAAAGTAACTCCTAATATACTAAGGCAACACACACACACATACACATAATTGAAACATCTTTTTTTATCAATCAAAGATATTAAAAATGTTTCTATACCTGAACTAGTTGATTAGGATATTGTCAACTTCCTTTTTGAACTTAAAGGTGTCTTTTGTCAATCGATTGTTAATTCAAACATTCTTCAAAAAGGAATAAATTGAAGAATGTTTGAATTAACCAATCAATTGGAAGAAATTGGCCCAAAATCACCAAAGAAACGCCAAGCCGGTCAATTGAAACACTTTTTAAACTAACCAATAGATTAGAACCTTAAGCCAATCGGTTGGATAATTATTTGAACTACCAAATTGAGTAGGGCCTTAAGCTAATCGATTGGAAGAAGCCTAAACGATTATACAATTGATTATGACAGTATCTTAATGATTGGAAATGACTCATTATCTAAACTTTCCAAAATGAGCCAAGATAATAAATTTTTTAGGTCATCCAATCTTTTGGGACCTTAAGCCAATCGATTGGGACATTAAAAATACCCATGAATCATTTCCTTTTTCGGATTTTGCTTCTCCTATATCAAGGAGGGTCGCCTCCTCTTCATTTCACACTAGTTTTTCTTTGGAACTTATCTCTCTATTTTTCTCTATTTCTCTCTAGAAACATTTTTCTTCACTTAAAGTTGTCTCGATGCTTTTTAGTGAAAATGTACTTGTGAGGAAAAAATTGTTTGAGTGAAGTGCCCTTGTGATTACTTTCAAAAGTGTGATACTCTTGAAGATATATATATTTTGGTTCTTGAGAAATAGACTGAAGAAGTGCATCTAGAACCTGTTTACTATGGAAAATGGTAAGCAAGCGCTGGTCCTCCCTAGGTCCTAAAACTAAGGGTTACTCGCAAGATCGACCAGTTGGTCTTAAGACGCGTGCTAAGATTTTGTATGCTATACTGACTCTGTCGAAATATACCTTGACCAAGAAACGGGTTTCGAAGACCAAGGAAGCAAGACAATGCTTTCCACACGTGTTTCACCACCGCCTAACCGACGAGTAGGTTCTGGACAAAACAAGACTCAACGAACTAATTGATTGGTGACTCGTGACCAACAAGTGATGTTGAAAGGTTCATGTAACGTTGTTTGAAGCGAAACGAATATGAAAAGTAAAGGCAGTAAAGAGATAAAATTTAAACATAAACTGATTGCATTGAAAGGAAAGATGGTGATTCACGTACATCAAAAGCTTAGTGACTCTTTCTTCCTTAAGTGCGGAATTGGAAAGAGTGTTGGTAAGCAATTTGAGAATACAAGTGAACACACCAAAAAATTACAATGAAGTAACTTATTTATAGTATTTTATAATATAACCGTTGGAAGTAATCAACGGACGAAATGAAACTAAAATATAACTGCTACATAAGATCTCGCCAACCATTTAGTGCCTAACAACCACGATCTTTTGAAATAACTGCCCATGATCTGCATATTTTGACTCTTTCCCGCTTGTGATTTCAAAAGAGTTAACCGCTTAATATGGCAAATCGATCAACCGCAACTTGTTTGTTTCTTCGGTCGATGCGGTTCATTTTCGACACACTCGTCTTGTGTTTATCCCTTTTGACTGCCAATTTCGCCCTTTCCAGGTTCATTTGACACTTTGGTCGAATTGATCGACTCTCTGGTTCACCTTCTCAATCGACACACTTTTCTGACATTTCTAACTTGGTTTTATAAATTCTCCTAAAGAAACTATATTCATTCAGGATCGACCCCTAACTTGTAGGGATGTTTGCCTTTGACAATGCCTTTAAACATATTTAGGAATTTCAAGTTAACAAAATGCCCCCCAGAGATGCCACTTTCGAATTTCCTAACTCTGTCGACTATATGAGACTGTGGCATCTATGAAGCTTTACATCTTTGGTCGAATCAATCGTTTCCACTACTCTAAAAAGCAGTTCACTGTTTTGATCGTTTCGTGACGTCGGGAAATCATGGAAACGTATCAGGTTTTCGCTTCGAGATGTGGGATCATTAATGTTGACCACCACTACTCTTTAGTGGAAGACATAGCCCACCACGCTTCTACCTTAATCTGACTACACGTGTCCTTCGACGGACACGATTTTTAAACCTAGGAAATCACCCAAAACTGTTCCCTTGCCTTTTCCACTTCAGTCTTAGCCTATAAATAGGAATTTCATTCACTCTTCGTTTTTTCTTTTGCTTCCTTCAGTTTTTTCCTCTTCCAAGCTAAAACCTAGAAATCTCCAAGACCCCGTTTTCCACCATTTTGAAACTTTTCTTCTTCTTCAAATGGAGGACCAACATATTGAAACAGCTCCAACTGAAACCTTTCTCATCCGTCACATTGATGGCAAGCCTTATGTGCCAACCCCCCCCCCCCTTTTCCGCAGAGAAAACCAAAATCTGGCAATCCCAGGTACTTATCCCTTTTAAACTCAACAATGACCCTTTGGCTTTCTTAGGTCCTTTACCTGTGGATGTTCCATCTGAAATTTATGTTGACGATGAAGGCGCGTTTTTCCCCAGTAGTACTCGTATTCGCCCTCTAATCACGTCCCCGAAATCTATTTCTTTACAATTTGTTGACAGAAACTTCCGTACAGCTCCTCCTTTGAACTACTCTAAATTCAAAGCCTGGATGGAACGGTTGGAACCCATCAAAGGACAACAATTGAGGTAAATGGGAATCTACGATCTGCTAGAACTTTCGGCTTTACTCCGCGGCATGTTGTTAGCTGCCTTACATTTTTGGAAAGGGTCGATCAACACTTTCCACACTAAGTGTGGCATGATGACTCCCACTCTTCTTGAACTATCCTCTCTAACAGGGGTAAAGCCCGCTGGCAAGGTTTTTAATCACACTGACCATACTCCTATTTCAATAAAATTCGACGTTGGCGAATCCAAATATCCAACGTATACCAACTTCATCAACTACCATCAACTAGACTGCGATGTTATGATGAGGAACACGTGCATTTTTAACTCTGCTCATCCCACTTCGCCTCGCTCACGATCGATGCGATAGACAAACAATTTGTTTATTTGGCCACACCGCTGCATGGGTGAAAATATTGCTCGGGCCAATTAATTTTGGCCTCTCAGATGCTTCTCGACCAATGTGGTCATCTGTATAAAGACTTTCGATCCCACCAATCGAAAGAAGAAAAGTGTCCTGGTTCATGGTCCTTTCTGGCTCCTACAATTATGGATGAACGCCACTTTTTCTAAAGACATAAAACCTCTTTGGCAAAAGAAAGTTTCAATCTCCTATAATCGGAATGGGGCCGTCTGGCCATGTTACTTACTTTGACTCCTATCGACAAAACTTCTCTGAGTGATGAAGTTTTCAAAATTCTTTTCAATATTATGTTGACACGAGGAATTCGCACTCGATGGCTCCATTTTCCGATGGCAAAAGGCATCAACAGAGCCATCGACTTCTCCACCAGTCGAAGAAGAGAACCGACAGAGGTCTTTGGTCTATTGGAGGCGGTTTTTAACTCCTCATATTCTTACCTATTCCATTACCAACATGAGCCCATGTTTGACGGCTTACCAACCCAACCTGGTAGCTCGACAATTTAGGCTCTGCCAGCTTATCCCTAAGTCGTCTTACACTTCTCATGAACTGTTCACCGATATATTAAGCGATCAACCTTGGGAGATTATCAAAGAAGACGTTGACATCCTTTGGGCTCACAGAGCCAAACTTATTTTTACTCTATTTAGACCAACGTATTACTGTACCAAGGAGTTTGAAGCTTGGTGGCAGTCATATTTCATTACTTTTGTTAATGATCCTGCCAGCAAAATGGCTGAACTGACTGTTGCTCTTAACACTTTTCAGGGCAAGGCAATGAAATGTAAGGCTACAAACATCAATGAAATTCAAGCTTTTCATAAATTTTTCAGGGTGGTGTACTTACCGAACAATCTTCGTCGAACCATCCATGACGCGGCCCAAGAGATAAAGGAGAAGGTAACCGAGAGGATTCCACAACTTAAAATCCCTGGTTACGCGAAAGACAAGTATCTTTACGCACTTCATTTTGGAAAAATCAAATTTCCGCCTTTGCCGACTAGCCCATTAGCATTGTCTTTTCGACCATCTATCCCAGATTAGTGGTATAGCTCTTGGTCGAATATCCAAAACGCTTACAAAAAGAATGTCGACCGAGTGGTTTTGACGAAGCATTGGTTACACGACTACCCAGGCTTTCTGCATATTGACCTCAAATATGTGAGACAACTTACCGTAGTGCCCAATGGTAACCACTTTTGGAAAGTTCAATTTTCTTTCAACATTCGACTCACATCTTTATTTGACTTAGCCTTTTCTAGCTATACCCTTGCCACAAGTAATCGTTCCCAGGAAGGAGCTTACTATTGAGAGTCGGGAAGGGCCATCGACTGAGTTTGTTGATACTGGCGCCAAGGGAGGTCCTTCACACTCAAAGGTATGTTTTACGCTCACACCACTGTTCATGCTTCTTCTATTCAATGTCCCTTATATGTTCGACATTTTCTAGTTCAACCCCATACACACTCCATCTGATGACGAACCAATTTCATCTTCCCTTAAGAAAACGGATTCCTCTGTAAGTGTATATATTTGTGTTTCGACACTCCGTGTTTATAAACTACTAATATTCCCTTTATATCACAGAGTCGAAAACGCTCGGCGGATTTGGCTGCTCCCTCCAACATATCCAAAGAGTCCAAGAGGGACCAAAGTCATGGTTTCGACTAATATTTTTCTTATGTTTATTGCCATCACCTGATGATCGGTCTCCTCAATTCTGAAAATCCAAAGATCATAAGAGGAAAAACACTTCCTCATCTGAAGATAAGGTGGCTAAGAAGAAAAAGAAAGCCCACCTGGCCGGAGATCTTAAAATAAAAGTCGACAACAAAGAGGAAGCAATAATGGACGTTGACGATTAGCCACTTGTTACGAGACGGCGAGGTAAAGTGCTTTTGGCTACTTGTTGCGACACTGCCTTGTTTTCAAGTGTTGACACTATCATCGTAAATACAACCATCATCACTCCAACCCCGACTCCTACGCCTAATGAAGTTAAGGAGCCAGAGGGTGACATTGTTGCCGCCTCATTCGGGAGAAATGAAGCAATAACCCCAAGCTCGCCGCCATATGTATTCACCATATTTTTATATCCTGTTTATTTCATCTGCCAATTTTGTTTGGCTAATACCTGTTTTTCTTTTAGGTCGAGGATTCTGATCTCCAACACAGTGTTCCAGATTACACTCCACTGTCAGAGGTCTCTTCACCTCATCATCAACAAACCTTCGACATGGTTGCTGGTGAGTTTGTTGACCTCACTATTTCGGCTACTCTTAGTGGCTCTGATTCGGTCACTAGTCCTGCCAAGCATAAGGGTTATAGTTCGACTGCCTCTGACTCTAGTCTTTCAGGTTCCCTGCAGGGTTCATAGACTCCTAAAAATGTCGCTAGCCCACCACATTCCCCTACCGGAGGTACCTTTAACACTACTCCTGAAAAGAAAAAGGGCGACTCAATTGGCCCAATTCGACGTACTCTTCACGTTGTTGAAATTGAGATTTCTTGAAGAATTTGTTTGTATCTCTTCAAGTACTTACCATTTACCCTCGTAATCCGCCGACGGACTAATTCTTCAAGTTCATAAGCGTTGTTGGAAAAAATTTGAATTATCTTAAACGGTCCCTCCCAATTAGGTGACCATTTTCCTAGGACTCTATCGTTTTTGTCCATAGGTAATATCACTTTCCAAACTAAATCATTGACATGAAATACTTTATCTTTTACCTTCTTATTATAGGTGGCCACTGTCCTTTTGTCTCCTTAGTGAATCAAGGGCCAACATCCTCTCTTCATCCAAGTCGACTAACTCATCGTACCATCATATTCCAATAATCTTCGATGGTATTTCGTGGTTGTCGCTGAATCCTTACCGATTGAACGTATTTCTACCGCAATACAATGTCATGTCCATATGCCACCAAATGGGTTTCTACGCCTCTTTAAGAGACGCTCTACATGCCCATAAGGCTTGGTCTAGCGTTTGATGCCAATTTCTTGGCTTTTTGCCCACATGTTTCTTAATCAGACTAACTATTACCTTATTGGCAGCTTCGACCGGCCATTTGCCTGAGCATAACAAGGGGTGGACGTTAACACTTTTATTCCAAGCTCTTTTGTGAATTCTTGCATTTTTCGCCCCGTGAACACCTGCTCCTTGGTCGGTTATGATTGTTTCAGAATTCCAAACCCACATAATATGATTTTGTATAAAATCAATCACACCTCTTATCGACATTTTCAAAGCTACGGCCCAACCCACTTTGTGAAATAATCAATGCCAACTAAAATGTACCCTGCTTTGATGATGTTGGCTTTATTTCCCAATCACATCTAAAGCCCATCCTCTAAACGGCCAATGTTTTATAATGGCATGCACTGCCATGCATGTGTTGGATTCCCCATGCATTTGGCATTCCAAGCATCCTCCGCAAATTCAATGCGCTTTCAACATTGAAGGCCAGTAGACACCTGATCGCATCAACAACCATTTCATCTTGTGTCCGGCTGTAATACGGTGAACTGACTTTGTAGGTTTTTTGTATCGCAAATGTGCGGATAGCAAGAGTCGCCACCGACTTTTCTTTTATCCAATTAAGGAAGGTGAAAGAACAGAAAAGACCTTCGTTAGATTCTGAGTAAGGGAGAAGGTTATGAAAAGGGAAGGTATTAGCACCCCTTTCTATCCATAGTTATCTACGGGCTCTTAGTTGCTCTTAGATCACTTTAAAATTGTGCTTCAAGTGTATTTGACAAAAATGTTTTGAAAAGGCATTTCGCTTTCAATTTGTAATGATTCACGTAGGAATGTATACAAAGTGTTTGGAAATGTTTTGTTTTTGAAAAGAATTTGAACTTTGACAAAAGTGTGTGGTGTGAAAAGCATTTTGATAGAGCAAGCAACAAAAGTCTTATTACCTACCTGAATTGGTCGTTTCGTGTTATTTTACGTCCTTTAGAATAGCGCTATCCATACCATTAGTTGGTAGGTAACTCTATTTGTTGGATGCCGGACATTCG
The DNA here is from genome assembly GCA_021764765.1 of Vicia sativa. Classification (NCBI taxonomy): domain Eukaryota; kingdom Viridiplantae; phylum Streptophyta; class Magnoliopsida; order Fabales; family Fabaceae; genus Vicia; species Vicia sativa. Next base: position 123,859,884 of record CM038797.1, read on the forward strand.
AAGGACATCGATGGTCATAGAAAGCAACTGTAGTAAGTATCCCAGTTAATATCGAATGGACATCATCATTTTCGGAGACAATCGAGGGTCAAGATCATGTATTCGGAGGCGACATCGTGGGTCTTATGATCTTTGTATCAAGGGACTATGATGATTTTTTTGAAGGAAACAAGTGCTAGAATACCTCTACGCTCGAGGGACATGACCATTTGAATTGAAGGCAACGAGAGAGAATTACCCTAAAGTGTGTGAAAAGAGTGTGTTGATTTCAGATTCATGTTATCTTGAAAATTAGAGTGAGCTATGTTCAAGTTTATCTTGCCATACACGCCTAATTACTAGCATTATAGGTGGAAATTAAAATGCGGAATATAAAGTGCGGAAAGATAAATCCTACGCTATTACATGGCTTTGGGGCGATACATAATTTAAAATGCGGAAAATAAAAGCCCTAATTAAGCTATTACATCCCATGAGCAATTACATAATTGGAAAAAAGAAAACGATAAAAAGAAATCGTCCAAACTAATAACCTCGTGAAAAGATGAGAAATCTAAATACGAGGAAATCCATCAAGAGAAAAATGTTAGCAAAATAATAATTTTTAAATGAGAAAAATATTTCATGTGGAAATAACATTAATATGTTAAAATAATTTTTGGGATTTTTGAGTTAATTTAATATTTAAAATTAATTAAAAGTGATTTAAATGATAAATTAACAATTAAATTAAATATGCATGCAAAATAATATTTTTAATTTTAGAAATTAAATAAACATTTTCTGGAAATAATGCAAAAGAAAATATTTTTGGGTGTTTTTAATGCATGACAAAAATTATGAAATAAATTAAAATGAATGAAAATATTAAATAAAAAGAAAATATGAAAAATAAGAAAATAGTTGAAGTTTGCAAAAGGAAAAAACAAAACCGGTCCTGATGAGGCTCGAACCCATGACCATGGAGGGTATCTTCAACAGCTAGCGCCTTAACCACTGGGACAAGTGACACTTGGTGTTTAAAAAAACAAAATCAATTGTTTTTGAACGTACGCATGTCATAGGAGTGTTTAAAACATACTGCAGGGACCCCATGACTTATGAGAGAACGAATCGATCACCCAGAACGCCCACGCCACCTTCCGATCCAGCCAACATCACGAGCCCTAGCTCCGGTCGTCTTGTTCGGCGAGCAACAACCTGAAACTTGAAAAATATGCAAAATAAAAAGCTCTAAGGTACCCTACCCCCCTAAATCGAGGGCTGCGAACACGATGGTGCCATTGGTTTGCCCTGAAAATGCCTGTATTAACCGGTTCGATTTAAACAGTTCAAAATAACCTAACCATGGCAAAACGCGATTCCTACGTGTATGCTTGCATGAGATGCATCATTCATGATCTATTGAGTGTCCTGAATCCATACAAATAAGCAAGAACGATTAACAATGCATGAAACACGAAAATGAAATTCAAGGAATTTACCAAACCGGTGAGAGCTAGCTGGCACGATTCAGAGCGATTTGGCTTCGAGCAAGAGATGGTTTCGATTGTTGGGAACCTCAGGGAGATGTTTGAGTGCTTAGAACTCCTTGAAATTGGCTAGAACTTAAAATTCGATTTTTGACAATTCTTGAAAAAATTTGGCAAAATAAGGGTTGTGTTTTTGGCTAGGGTTTCGTGTCCTTTGTGATACAGCTTGCTGGCTATTTATAGAGGGTTTTGGGATGGCAAAGAGAAGGAAAAAAGATTTGATCTTGAATGTGCATTGAATATTTTTCAAATAAAATTAAATTTTGGAGAAAATTTGATTTTCTCTTTAATAGAGAGCAAGCACGAAATTGGCATGTATCATGGGCTTCCTTGGACCTCAAGTTTGATATAAATTCAACCCTTTTGGAAAAATATCTTATTTTCATATTTTATATAATTTAATTTTGAATTAAATGTTTTAAAATTCAAAAATAAATTAATAAAATAGAAAATTGTCATGGCTAAGCATCAATGGGTCACAAATAACATCATGAACAAGTTTGATCATAAGATTATAGGCCCATTTGGAAATTTTGCATTTTGACCAATATCTCCTTTGTGCAATCGTTCAAAATACCCAACTTCGAATAGTGTATCTTGCTCAATTTTCCATATTTTTGAATGTTCTTGGACTTTTTGAAAGATCTAAGAGTCCTCTAACCAAACTCTTTAGTTTCATCTCAATTGAGTTTCCATGCTCAATATATCTTCAAAACAAAATGTTGACTTTTGTTGACTTTGAAAAGGACTCAGTAATGTTTTGATCTATACCTTCCAAATGAAGCATTTTTGAACATTCTGTGATACATGAAGTTGTAGAGAATTGAATTTCCTTCAAAACAAGAGGTGGTGGAAAAATTTGAGAAAGTATGAAGAAGTTATGTCACCAAAGTTTGTTGACTTTTCCTCAAGAAACCCTAATTTAGAAAGTTTGACTTTTGAGCAAATCTTGAGTTTCCTTGATGAATCATGATCAAATCTTGATCAAATGATAAATGTAACTTCAAAATGAGGATGTTGACCAAAAATTATGAAGTTTGACTGTATGTTGACCACAGTTGACTTTTTATCCAATACAACTGATTTTCAACCATCTGAGCAATTGTCTGAGGAAACTTGACTTGTGAGGCTTGAAACTTGACATGGGGAATCTTTGAAGCATATGAGGAGGCATAATGGCCATTGGAGATGTTGGAAACCCCTATGGAGCTGGGAAACACCAAACCCTAGTTTGGATTGATTGTCAGAGAGGTTTGTCTGATCAACCCTTGAGGAATCCTTGAGCATGGATGTATGAAATATTTTGAGAAGATGGAGGGAAAATTTTGGGGTATGACAGCTGCCCCTGTTCAATCTTCTTGTACTGGAAGGGTTAGATTGGCGGATTTTGCCTTTCGTGACCTGGAGGTAGAAGATGATTGAACACTCGAGTACACCTGAAAATTTGCGCGTGGCCGATGATGCGGGAATGGGCTTACAGATGCCATTTGGAGAAGTTGGAGAATTCGCTGGGGAATGAGTCGTACGCTAGACTTGAGATTGTTGATAGGAGAACTGACGGGGATGGGCTTAAGATGCAATCTGGAAAGATTGATACTGAGGAGTGAGCCGTATGCTAGGCTCTGTAAACATTTCTGGAAGTGAAAGGGGATGGGCTTAAGATGCCATCCGGAGGGAGTCGTACGTTAGACTATGTGCTTGTCTTTGAATAGAGTTATTGGTTTGTATTGGTTTTTAACCAAATATGCAGCATTCTGAAAGTGGAGAAATGTTGATAAGTAGTCGGAGATAGGCTTAAGATGCCATCCAAGGCAATCGAGCCGCATACCGTGCCGCCGAAGTTGCAGCTGATAAGAATGAGTCGACAGTTCTTCGTGGCCGATCGCCTCGGGGTAGTAGTTGGCAAAATGTGGATAGCTTCCCTGCAGCATCGGGTATTGGTCCATTGCTCGTTATCGGAGGATAACTGCGTGATCGTCGGATAGGGTTTCCGTCCTGCGTATTAATCGTGGATCCGCTGTCGGAGGACAACAAGGGTGGTCGCTCGGATAGTTTTCCGTCTGGATTCGGATCTTAATCTCGACCGCTTGTCGAGGACAACTAGCGGTCTTCGATAGTTCTCCGTCTGGATTCGGTATTAATCTGGACCAGATGCCTAAGTGACTTTCACCTGCTTTTGAGAAAAACAAGAGAAACTTTGATAGAATATTGTTAGTCTTATGCAAGTATGGTGTACGATGATGTATGAATGACATATGCATATGACTTTTCATGAATAATGTATGAATGATAGATGTTGTGGTATTTCAAAACATATCCATCTTCGAGGAAGATGTATGTTCCGCTGAGGACTTCTCGACTTTGGGACGGAAACCCGAGAAGAAAGATAATCTTGATTCCTCCTGGCACTATCTCACCAAGTCTTAAGGGTGTAGAGATACACCACGAGGATCTTGTGTATAGACTCTCACGGGAGAAGTCCAGGGGTATCTTGCCGGGATTTTGTGTAAATCTTGCTGAGAGTATTTGGTAGGCTGGGAGACCCGTTAGAAGAATCGAGCCTGCTGCAATCTCCGACTCGAGGCATAATAGATGTAGGTTTCTCCGTGCACTATCTCGAACAAGTTTCAAGTCCGGACACCGTTGGGGAAAAGGGAAATTGTTGAGAGATATCTCTTGTCGATAAATACCTGTTGAGGGATGAAATGTTATTGTGAAGACGGGTAATCCGATTGTTGAGGGAATCACCGCCAGATTCTCCTCTACTTTGTTGGGAAGGTTTGTGGTGAGTGGCACCTGGGGATTATGCCTGGGAATGCATTGGTGACTTTCGTCGTCATCTCAATTCCCGAGCCCGTAGTAATTACTTTGCATGTTCACTTTTTGCATGTTTGTGAATAGATTTTATTGTTAGATGCATATAATCATTCAAAGCAAACGTTGGACTTTATGCAAACAACAACAAAGAAAAAAATTGTAAACAAAGAAACTTGTATTTATTTGAAAGGTATGTGGCCAAGTAGTTTGTACATAGGAAAGTAAAAGCTATGGAAACAATCTCGTTAAGTTCCAACTATGCTAGTACTCTATATTTCAACTATCTCATCTCCTTGATGTCAAGTGGAAAGTGAGGATTGATTTTCGCCATTTGAATCTTGAATATAGTAGTCCGGAGTAGGTGATCTGACGAGACATAGTCGCACGCTAAATCCCTAACTTTTGCCTAGACCGCCCTTTCTGGTTTTCACCACCGAGATACCCTTTTTGCCCAAGCCGCCGCAGTTTTTGACTTGCCGAGTGTACATGTTTTGTATATATCCTAACTTTGCCCGAACCCTTTGGTTCGCCAGATGCCCTTATTTTTCCTAGGTCACGACCTAACGTCTCTTTATGTAGTATTTTTGACTATGTCCTCGCTCACGGTGTGGAAGTCTTCACCATCCATGGTGCTAAGTATCATAGTCTCACGAAAACACGTCTTGACTACAAACGGTCCCTCGAGGTGGGAGTCCATTTGCCCTGGATCACCTTGTGGAAGAATGATGCGCTTGACTACTAGATCACCGACTTGGTAGACCCTGCTTGACCTTCTTGTTAAATGCTCCGATCATTCGCTTCGAGCAGATCGTCCATGGCGTATGGATGCGAGTCGCTTCTCATCAATCAAATTAATCGGTCAAGGCGAGTCTGGACCCAATCGCCTCGCCTAACTCTGGCCTGGAGGACTGGTTGAGGGAATCAACCTCGGCGGGTAGGACTGCCCATACCGTACACAGAGAGAAGGGAGTTGCCTCGCTGATGTTCGTATTAGTGCGATAGCCATGAAGAGCAATGGTAACATCTCATGCCAACCTTGTAAGTCACCGTCATCTTCTCAGATAATCTTCTTGATATTCTTATTGGCGGCTTCCATCGCGCCATTCATCTTAGGCCGATATGGAGAAGAGTTGTGATGTGATTTTGAACCTGCTGCGTAGTTCGTGATCATCTTGTTGTTGAGATTAGAGCCATTATCCGTGATAATCCTTTCGGGAGTGCCATACCGACAAATAAGATTATGTTTGATGAATCGAGCTACATTCTTAGTAATGATAACGAGGTCGCTTCTACCCACTTGGTGAAATAATCAATTGCCACAAGGATGAAACGGTGTCCGTTGGAAGATGTGGGCTTAATTTCTCCGATCATGTCAATACCCCACATTGCAAAAGGCCAAGGAGTTGTTAGAACATTCAGAGGTACCGGAGGTACGTGCACTTTGTCTGCATAAATCTGGCATTTGTGACAAGATCGAGCATAGCGGTGACAGTCAGCTTCCATGGTGGACCAATAGTAACCTGTTCTCATAATCCTCTTAGCCATGGTGTGTCCACTGGAGTGGGTACCAAATGTGCCTTCGTGTAACTCTTCCATGATATGTTCCGCCGTTTTTAGGTCTACACAGCGGAGTAAGCACAAATCGTGGTTGCGCTTGTATAGGATGCCATTGCTGAGGAAGAATTTGGATGCGAACCTTCTCAAAACTTTATCGCTGACGGATGCTCCCTCAAGGATATTTTGAGTCTCAAGATACCTCTTCACATCATAGTACCAAGGTTTCTCTTCTGTATCAAGCTCATAACAATATGCTGGTTCGTCAAACCTCTCAATGATGATCTGGGGAGCCTCGTTGTCCCATCTAACCTTGAACATAGATGACATAGTAGCTAACGCGTCTGCCAACTGATTCTCTTCTAGTGGGATGTGATTGAAAGTGATCTCTTCAAGTAGGGATCAAACCAAAACATGTTCTCGATATGGAATGAGATTCGATGCTTCTTTATCCCACTCGCCTTAATCCTGACCGATCACCAAAGATGAGTTCCATACACTTGCAAGAATTTGATTCCAAGTCAATAGTAGCTTTAATACCCATGATGCACGTCAGACCGCCATGTTGTTAGTGCAATCAAACACAATCATGGTGAAAGGGATGTCCACTGTGGGTGATGTAGATGATGCCCAATGCCATTGCCAAGTGAGTTCGAGGCTCCATCAAAGACCATGGTCCATCGGATCCTTGTTCAGTTCGTCTCGGCCCGGTTCTTCACAATCAATAACTAACAAAACATCTTCATCCGAAATTGAACCGCATAGACCGATAGTCATCTACGGCTTGATGAGCCAAATGATCGGCTACTACACTTTTGATCGCTTTCTCGAGAAGTGTACCTGGATGTCGATTCAACAAGATCATTTGCCATCTTCTTATTCTTCCGGAGAGAGCCGGGTTTCTCAAATATGTATTTTATCGGATCCATCTTGGAAATCAACAAGGTAGTGTGAGTCAACATATAACGTCTTAGTCGGCGAAATTTCAAGCCAAAGCGCTGTAAGTTTTCTTGAGAGTATCTTGTTTCACAATGTAAACTTTTGCTAAGGTAGTATATTGCATACTCTTTTCGAACAGACTCGTCATGTTTCCCCAACACACACCCCATTGAGCTCTCTAACACTGTCAAGTACATGATAAGAGGTCTTCCTTCGGCATGCGGCATCAGAATAGGAGAATTCTGTAGGTACTCCTTGATTTTGTCAAAAGCGATCTGGCAATCGTTGTTCCATTTTACCGCTTGATCTTTCTTTAGTAACTTGAAGATTGGCTCACAAGTAGCAGTTAAGTGTGCAATGAATCTGGCAATGTAGTTCAATCGGCCCAAGAAACCTCCACATTCTCGCACGGAGTCGGCATCTCTTGAATCGCTTTAACCTTGGCGGGATCGACTTCAATACCTTTACCACTGACAACAAACTCTAGGAGTTTTCCGGATCTGACTCCAAAGGTACACTTGTTAAGATTAAGTCTCACCTTTACTTCTTCAATCTATCAAACAGTTTCTGCAAATGATCAAGGTGTTTTTCTTCAGTCTGTGATCGAGCTATCATGTCGCCGACGAGACCTCTATCCGTGATGAATCATGTCATGAAATAATGTCACCATAGCATCGATATGGCGCCGCTCTTTTCCCGAACGGCATAACCTTGTAGCAGAAAAGTGCCCACCGTAACGAAGTAGTCTTCTCCATGTCTTGGAGCCATCTGATCCGATTGTAACCCGAGAAACCATCCATGAAGGAGAAGACCTTATGTTGAGCGGTGTTGTCAACCGTAACATCAATATGAGGAAGTGGAAAATCGCCTTTCGACTTGCTTTGTTCGATCTCTCAGAATCCACACACATTCGCACTTTGCCATCCTTCTTGGGCACAGCACCATATTCGCAACCCATGTGGATAAGAAGTGACAATAAGAAACCCATGTTGAACCGCTTTCATAACTTCATCTTTAATTTTCTCCGACATCTCAGACGACGCGACGTAACCTTCCGCTTTACTCGAGAAAACCTTCTTTGTCGGCAATCGTGTACCACAATATCAATGACCAACCCCGCATATCTTCATACGACCAAGCAAAACCCAATATAGTCTCGTGAGCATCCGAACCAACCTTCTTTAACACTGCTCAAGACCCGCCCTATCTTGATCTCTTTTTTGTCTTCATCAAGCATCAAATTCACAACCTCAACTCGCTTCTTCGTGGTGGTCAGATAACTCGCTCTTCTCACGAAGTCGACAAGTTCTCCGGCACTTCACAATCTTCCTCACTTTCGCCTTCGGCTTGGTATATCGGATTATCGAAGTCATATTTAGCAATAGCGCTGTTATCAACGAGATTCGAGTGATTCCAGTGTACTACATGGGGTGTGTAAGAAACACATAGCTTTTGAAGGTGATAAAGTAAAGAAAGAAAATAATAATTGAATGCAAAATTCCAACGATTTTATTGAATGAAAATATGCAAATGATGATAATAACCCTCACAAACGAGCCATGATGCCCCGTGAAAGGCACTAGGCTTTAGAGTTTATTGTTCAAAACATAAAAATAATAAAGCAAAACAAAACAAGAGCAATTACTCCTGCCTAAAGGAGATTGTATGACGCCTTCAGCCTTCCAATTGCGAGCCCATTGTCCGGAGTTGGGAAGATCCACTTGCTGATGTCAAGTCGTTGTCGCTGTTTTCTATAGCATGGATTCCACTCCGTCGACGCGAAAGTGAAGTTGGTCAAGACGCTCATGGGCGTATCATCTTCCGACTTTGATGGTGAAGCCTAAACCGCCTTGTCAAATTTGAGAGGAAGATCAGGAGCTGACCCCAAATAGTACTACCTCCTTCAACTACAGCTTGAGCATCTTTCGCCGAGGCCATCCTAGGCGGAGCTTGCATAACTTCAGAGTGACGGAGGTCAACAGTACGACTGGGATTGTTTCAAAAGCTTGACAGGAGTCTCAAGAATTCACCTTCCATCTCGAGGTATCGAATGATTGTAGATGACGACCATATTCTTCTTCACCACACATCGTAACAACCTTCCCTTCACCGGTCACTCAAAATCGATGCGTGGTGTATACACCGCCCCATGTATCCAAGGGCGTCCAAGTAAGCAAGAATAATCTGGGCGGATGTCCATGACAAAGAAAGTGGAATCAAAAGTCTGGGAACCGACTTTAACTGGCAGAATGAGCTCTCCAAATATTGTTCGCTTAGAACCATCAAACGCTCTCACGACTATATCACTGGGTCTCAGAACCAACCCTTCGATATCAAGTCGATCAAAAGCAGTCTTCAGAAGGATATTCAGAGCAGAACCGGTATCCACCAAAACATGAGATAAGGTAGTACCCTTGCATTCAACAGAAATGTGCAAGGCTTTGTTATGTTTCCTTCCGGCAAGAGTCAAATCAGCATCAGAGAAGCCTAGGCAGTTGTTGGCAGCCAGGATAGCAATACAAACTTCAAACTGGTCAGTAGTAGTGTCTTGTAGTACGTGAGCATTCTTCGAACTTCACTAAGGCATGAGCCTCGTGAGCACAAGAGCGTAGAGCAAGCATGGAGATCTTGGACGGAGTTTTCCCAATCACTGCTCCACCACATTGTAATCACTCTTCGATGATCTTCTTAATTTCCTCCATTTCTTGTTTGAGGTATCTTCAAGAATCTCTTTTGTACTTTCCGCTGGAGTGTGATGAGTCACTTGTTCTTTCCTCTAGCTTGGGGAATGGATTGAATAGCTGAATGCGAAATGAGTCGCAAAGTGTCCTTGGAGGAGAGATTTTTGAGAGAATACCCTGTGTCTTCGGGTCACCTTACTTGATCCGATGATGTTGTCAATGTCGAATGATAGCTTCAATCGTAAGATCTTTAATAGTCGAGGGTCTTGCTTGACGCTATGATAGTAAACATCGCCCATAATTCCAAGGATAGCTTTGTCGGAGGAATATGGAACCGGTCCCGGAGAAGTAATAATGAGAGGTGCCACCTAGGCACAGATCGTGCCAGAGGAAACTAGTGTTAACATCAAGATAGTCTTCGGGAAATCATCACCCCATCCGTCACTTTAACATCTTCAATAGGAATCTTAGAAGTCAGAACAATGTATCACCATGTAATCATACTTTCCACTTGGCTGCCCTAAGGTATCCCATGCATTTGTTGTTTCATTCACATCTTCGATCTTCGCTCAGACATATCTTCGCACAGGTGGTTTTAGAAATAGTATCTCACTGTTATCCATCATCATGCATCGAACATCGCCTTCTCAACCTAAGAATAACCATCAAAGTGCCGATGGGCACCAACGACAATTCTCCGCATCCTGGATTGACAATCAATAGCAAATTCTTCCAATCAAATAATGAGGAATGGTCAAGTCATCTATGTTGAAATGTAAGTATCTTCACCAACAAAGATTGGAACTCTTGTCATGGTTAGGCATGGGCGCTGCTGATCACATCTTCGAGTCTAAACAGAGGGTCGAACTCAATCGCTTAGCTTCAATCATATCTCTGAATCTTGTTCTTCGTGAGCCCAATAGTTCGTCGTGCTCGTCCCGGCTGTTGGAGTGGTAAGCACACTTAGCATTAGGATTGTATCCGGAGAGGAGGTATGACATTCCAGGAGGATCCTCAAGGTAATCGCCTGCTTTAACATGTGTTGCAAGGCTTCATGACAATGGCATGCCGACTCGTGAACTATCTTCGTGGCGTGTTCGATACGCTGTCTCGCTTGAGGTTGTGTTGACGAGGATTGAGATCACAACCGCCTCTACTGCATTGAGCGGCCGGTCTTGGCTCGGTTTTTGACCATACACAACATTAGTTTCCTTCTACCACCAAAAGATCTCTCGCAGATTTGAAGATGACTCTATCCCGAATCTTTCCACTTTTGATACCCGCCTTCAACACGCCTCCTCACTACCGTCAGCTGAACTGTCAAGAGTTTCAATCGATGATTGAAGAATGGGCCTCTAGTGTTCCTATAAACATATCAACCAACCCCTATCGACAAGGGTGGTTGAACCGCCTGCTAGGTCTCCATTTCGAGCATATTCTTTGAACTTCTATCACGACCCATAGACATGCCCGAGTTGCATGCAGTGGTGTCAATTCAGCATTGTACTCATATTGTTTGTAGAAAGCATCTCATAAGTTACCCTGTATGGATACGTCATTCTCTAGTCGATAATACCATTCCAATTGAGTTTTGACAAACTCTTGAAAATAGTGCATCCACAACTTTTTGTCATCAGTGGGGTTGATCTTGAACATAGAACTTCAAATGCAGTTTCGACAAGACATCGCCATCATACTTGCAAAAGTTGGAACTTTGAACTTGGGAGGAATCACCACACCAGAACAAGGCTCGATCATCAAAATTCAGCCCTGACATCTTCGTAAGTTCCACAAGATTCAGCGGTCTTCGTTGCTTGTACTTGTCATCTTCATCGTGAGTATCACTATAGTCGAGCGATACTCTCCTCTTCTTAGGCTCACCGTCATCTTCATTACCTTGACACCCTCATTCTTGACACTTCCTTCCGAGAGCCCCATCCGCTAACCCTTTAGGACCACCTTTTGAAGGCTCCCGCCATGTTGAGAAGACCAACAACCTTCTTTCTTGTTGATGAGCTTCAGATCTTCTGGCTTGGACCAAGCTAGTGAACATCCGCTGAAACCGAGCATTCTGAGCCCGGAGATCTTTGATGATCTATTCAAGAGCCATTTCGCTAAAAATAAATAGCGAGAGAATGAGAAACCAATCTTCAATGTACCGTGATGCAATGTTATGCTATGATATGCAATGTTTGCGTAATGCAATGCAATGTTTTCAAGGACCTTAGAGATTTAAATTTGTTAAACAAGCACCTAACAAACATTCATTAGTTCTCTTTTATTATTCTTTTGGCACAAAAAGATAGTTCAAAACAATAAAAGAAAACATAAACTCTAGAGCTCTAAGTCTCCCATGGGCGCCTCTCTGGTGCCGAGGTATGTTGATGTTCCGCCCTCGTGAAGTAGCTTTGTCAACTCTAGCACTTTCTTCTCACTTGCATAGCACCGAGCTTCAAAGGTATCCCTTTCTTCTTGTCGAATCCATGATCTCTTCAAGTCTTCAAAATCGGTAGGCATGTGTCAGGATGGGGAATAGTATAGGTACGCCACCTATAGCAACCGGTTCCATAATTACTGTAAAACAGCGTAGTGGCATCACGAGGTTTTGAGCTCGAGTCGCATCCACTTGAGGTAAGGTTCCCAAGGAATGGAGTCGTGCCCCAAAGTCTTGCATCGCCTCTTTACCATGCCCCAAGCGTGTATGAACCTTCGCTTGCACTCGAGATCGGGTTGTAGTCGAACACAACATTGGAGAAGCATATCACGTGGGCCATCTCTTCGAAAGCAAAACCAAACCGACGTAGAGCTAGAGAAGGGTTGAAAGTAATACCTCCCTTATACCAAGTAGTGGTACATTAGGAATTCTCCACAACGCTTAATGAAGGCGAAACCTTTGAGAGAAAAGATTCAAACGGATATCTCGAATGAGAGAGTGACATTAACCTTGAGACCATCTCAACCTTTGTTCATTCTTCAAAACTGGATGGAGGAAGGTGCTAAATAAACCACCTGGAAAGTAACGGTATGCAACACACGAGAGTCCCTTGTCTTTTGATAGTACGAGGAGAGAATGCGGATGTCTCCAAGCAAAGTAGGCATCTGATTACGCGTAAGAAACAACTTGATGGCGCTGACATCTATGAATTGATCCGGTTAGGAACAGAACCAAACCATAGATTAGCAAGGCAAAATGTCTTCAAATGCATGGAAACTCATAACTTTGAGGAATTCTCGCCTTCTTAATCGAACTTAGCAAGTAAAACCCTTAACTCCGCTCGTTTCCCAATTGGCTTCAATGTCTCAGCGCTTAAGATGGGCATGGATGCTATGTTCACCTAGGAACCTTTTCTAAACCGATGAATGGCATTTGGTCAAGAATAGGTATCCCAAGTAGCTTAGAGAACTCTTCCAAGGTAGAAACCAACCGATAACTGGGAATGTAAAGCAATGGTGTTTCTGATCAAAGAATCGAACAAGACATGCATCATATCCTTCAAAACCGAGGTAACCAAGTCAAGGTATAACCATGTCTTTTGATGAACCGAGCATGATCGGGAATCTCAAACCAATTCTTTTGAGTCGAGAAGGTATACCCATGAAGTTGATTCTGGAGTCTTTCTAGAAGCCATACATTCCTACAAAATGTAGAGCAAAGATAAATCCCTAGGTCCTTGAAATAGTTAGAAATGATATGCAATGCGAATGATGTCATGATGTCATGTTTAGCACACACAAACAATTCACACAATGAGCCTAGGTTTAAGGCTTGTAAGAGGTATAGGTGATTACCCCACCAAAAGTTTGAGTTGGTTCATCCCGTCCCATAATAGTAACCGGGTTCTAGAATCTCACATTATTGATCTTTCTCAGAGGCTTTATTTCAATACGATCGCCATGGTTTGACCGAAAATATCCCAAAAGTCTCGATCTCAATGAGCGTAGCATCGAGTATCAACCAACCTTAGTCTCAAGACTTAAGCCTACCATCTCACTACCTTCTAATGGCCAAGATGGTCAATTAAGGTTCTAAAAGTTTAGTTAGTGCTTGATGACACCACGCAGAAGCCAAATACTATCCTCAACTTGGAAATGAAGAGTATCGTGACATCCAGTAAGTCACACTAACGTAGCCATCATGTTGACCGCTTTGATATACGCCTAATCTGGTCGCCGACGATTTATTGCTACTTACCAAAAGGAAACTCGATCCGTGTAGATCCCCCACAAATATAATACCCAAGCAACCCTTAAAGATAAAGCAAGCAAGTCAAATGTAGCAAGAAAGGGATCTAGAACTCTAAGGCATTCTCTTAAGGGTGTCTCATGGAGTCGCCAGCCTGTAATATGGTGAACTCGACTTTGTAGGTTTTTTGTATCGCAAAGTGGATAGAAAGAGTCGCCACCGACTTTTCTTTTATCCAATTAAGGGAAGGTGAAAAGAATGTGAAAAGACCTTCGTTAGATTCTCGAAAAGGGAGAAGGTTATGAAAGGGAAGGTATTAGCACCCTTTCCATCCAGTAGTTATTCACGGCTCAGTTGCCCTTAGATCACTTTTAAAATTGTGCTTCTCGTGTTTGACAAAATGTTTTGAAAAGGTATCGCTTTGACTTTGTAATGGTTCAATGAGAATGTATACAAAGTGTTTGGAAATGTTTTGTTTTTGAAAAGAATTTGAACTTTGACAAAACCGTGGTGTGAAAAGCATTTTGATAGAGCAAGCAACTAAAAGTCTTATTACCTACTCGAATTGGTCGTTGTTATTTTATCGCCTTTAGAATAGCGCTATCCATACCATTAGTTGGTAGGTAACTCTATTTGCCGGATGTAAGCGGACATTGGCGGGGACATCGTATGGTCATAGAAAGCAACTTGTAGGAAGTATCCTAGCACATCAAGGGACTATCATCATTTTTCGTAGGCTTACAATCGAGGGTCAAGATCATGTATTCGGAGGCTTACATCGTGGGTCTTATGATCTTTGTATCAAGGGACTATGATGATTTGTTTTGAAGGCACAAGAATACCTCACGCTCGAGGACATGACCATTTGAATTGTAAAGGCAACGAGAGAGAATTACCCTAAGAGGTGCGTGTGTGAAAAGAGTGTGTTGATTTCAGATTCATGTTATCTTGAAAATTAGAGTGAGCTATGTTCAATTTTATCCTTGCCATACACGCCTAATTACTAGCGCTTATATGGCGGAAATTAAAATGCGGAATATAAATAGGGAAAGAAACCCACGCTACTACATGGTCTTGGGGCGATACATAATTTAAAATGCGGAAAATAAAAGCCCTAATTAAGCTATTACATCCCATGAGCAATTACATAATTGAAAAAAGAAACGATAAAAGAAATCGTCCGAAACTAATAACCGTGAAAAGATGAGAAATCTGAAAACACGAGGAAATCGATCAAGAGAAAAAATGTTAGCAAATAATAATTTTTTAAATGAGAAAAATATTTCATGCTGGAAGTAACATTAATATGCTAAAATAATTGGGATTTTTTGAGTTAATTTAATATTAAAAATCAATTAAAAGTGATTTAAATGATAAATTAACAATTAAATTAAATATGCATGCAAAATAATATTTTTAATTTTAGAAATTAAATAAACATTTTCTCGAAATAATGCAAAAGAAAAATATTTTTGGGTGTTTTTAATGCATGACAAAAATTATGAAATAAATTAAAATGAATGAAAATATTAAATAAAAGAAAATATGAAAAAATAAGAAAATAGTTGAAGTTTGCAAAAGAAAACAAAACCGGGTCCTGATGAGGCTCGAACCCATGACCATGGAGTATTCTTTCAACACCAATACTTTAACCATCGGGACAAGTGACACTTTGTGTTTAAAAACAAAATCAATTGTTTTTGAACGTACGCGTGTCATAGGAGTGTTTAAAACACAGTCAGCGTGCGTGGACCCCATGACTTAAGAGAGAACGAATCATATCGCCCAAAAACGCCACGCCACCGCCGTCCATACCAACGACGCCGAGTTCTAGCTCCTGGCCGCCTTCTCCGCGTAGCAACAACCCGAAACTTGAAAATATGCAAAATAAAAAGCTCTAAGGTACCCTACCCCCCTAAATCGAGGGCTGCGAACACGATGGTGCCATTGGTTTGCCCCGAAAATGCCTGTATTAACCGGTTCAATTTAAA
>CM038797.1:123875680-124045873 GCA_021764765.1 Vicia sativa
GCTTTTTATTTGCATATTTCAAGTCGTGTCATTGCCGCTTTAGAAGACTAATTTGAGTTGTGCCCGGCCGTTGACCGGCTTTCTGGACCGGATACCGGGCGTGGCGCTTTGGCGATATGATTCGCTCTCTTAAGTCATGGGGTCCACGTGACGATCGTGTTTTAAATACCCTATGACACGCTGCAGACGCTCAAAAACAATTGATTTGTTTTTTAAACACAAGTGTCACTGTCCTGCTGGTTAAGGCTAGCCGTGAAGATACCCTCCATGGTCATGGGTTCGAGCCTCATCGACCGGTTTGTTTTTCTTTTTGCAAACTTAACTATTTTCTTATTTTTCTATATTTTCTTTTTATTTAATATTTTCATTCATTTTAATTTATTTCATAATTTTTGTCATGCATTAAAAACACCCAAAAATATTTTTCTTTTTGCATTATTTCCAGAAAATGTTTATTTAATTTCAAAATTAAAAATATTATTTTGCATGCATATTTAATTTAATTGTTAATTTATCATTTAAATCACTTTTAATTGATTTTAATATTAAATTAACTCCAAAAATCCTAAAAATTATTTTAGTATATTAATGTTACTTCCAAAGATGAAATATTTTTCTCATTTAAAAAATTATTATTTTTGCTAACATTTTTCTCTTTGATCGATTTCTGTATTTTCCGATTTCTCATCTTTTCACAGTTATTCCGCTTTATTCATTTCTTTTTATCGCTTTCTTTCCAATTATGTAATTGCCTGGGATGTAATAGCTTAATTAGGGCTTTTATTTTCCGCATTTTAAATTATGTATCCGCCCAAAGCCATGTAGTAGCGAGATTTATCTTTTCCACAATTTATATTCCCGCATTTTAATTTCCGCACCATAAACCGTTAGTAATTAGGCGTAATGGCAAGATAAAATTGAACATAGCTCACTCTAATTTTCAAGATAACATGAATCAAATCAACACATTCTTTTCACACACGCACCTCTTAGGTAATTCTCTCTCGCTGCCTTTACGAATTCAAATGGTCATGTCCCCTAACGTGAGGTATTCTAGCACCGTGCATTTCAAACAAATCATCATAGTCCCTTCGATACAAGATCATAGACCCACGATGTCGCCCGAATACATGATCTTGACCTCGATTGTCGCCTACGAAAATGATGATAGTCCTTCGAATGTGCTAGGATACTTCCACAAGTTGCTTTATGACCATACGATGTCCCTTCAATGTCCCGCTTACATCCAAAGAATAGTAGTTACCTACCAACTAATGGTATGGATAGCTTATTCTAAAGGAACGAAATAACACAAACGACTAATTCTCGAAAGTAGGTAATAAGACTTTAGTTGCTTGCTCTATCAAAATGCTTTTCACACCACGTACTTTGTCAAAGTTCAAATTCTTTTTCAAAACAAACATTTCAAACACTTTGTATACATTCCTACGTGAACTAATACAAAGTCAAAGCGAAATGCCTTTTCAAAACATTTTTGTCAAACACATGTAAAGCACAATTTTAAAGTGATCTATACAACTAAGAGCCCAGAGATTCACGGATGGAAAGGGGTGCTAATACCTTCCCTTTCATAACCTTCTCCTTACTCGTAATCTAACGAAGGTCTTTTCCTCGCTCTTTTCACCTTCCCTTAATTGATAAAAGAAAAGTCGGTGGCGACTTTTCTATCCGCACATTGTATACAAAACCTACAAAGTCGGGCTCACCATATTACGTAGAATGGCCACGGGAGACACCCTTAAGAGAGAATGCCTTAGGGATTTCTAGATCACTTTACCGCTCGCTTGACTTGCTTGCTTTATCTTTAAGGGTTGTATTATATTTGTGGGATCCTACACCGATCCGTGTTTCCTTTAGGTAAGTAGTACAATCGTCATGACTGCTAGACGATATCAAAACGTGTCAACATGATGGCTACGTAGTGTGACACTTTGATGTCCCGATACCTTCATTTCCAAGTCGAGGATAGTATTGGCTTCTGGTGTCATCAAGCACTAACTAAACTTTTAGAACCTTAATTGACCCATCTTGGCCATTAGAAGGTAGTGAGATGGCCGTATTGTGCATTTAAGGTTGGTTGATACCGATGCCACATTGAGATCGACTTTTGGGATATTTTCTACCGACCACATGGCAACAGATTGAAATAAAAGCTCACGAGAAAGATCAATAATGTGAGATTCCTAGAACCCTAAGCATTATTATAGGACAGATGAACCAACTCAAACTTTTGGTGGGTAATCACCTATACCTCTTGCAAGCCTTAAACCTAGGCTCATCAGTGAATTGTTCAGGTAAACATGACATCATGACATCATTCGCATTGATATCATTTCTAACTATTTCAAGGACCTAGGGATTTATCTTTGCCTGCTTTTGTAGGAATTATGGCTTCTAGAAAGACTATCCGAATCAACTCATGGGTATACCTTCTCTCACCAAAGAATTGGTTTCGTAGATTCCCATCATGCTCGCTCATCAAAAGACATGGTTCTCATTGACTTGGTTATCACCTTTTGAAGGAGATATGATGCATGTCTTGTTCCAGCTTGATCCAAACACCATTGCTTTACATTCCCAGATTATCGCTGGTTTCTACCTTGGAAGAGTTCTCTGTTACTGGGATACCTATTCTTGACCAAATGCCATTCACGGTTTAGAAAAGGTTCCTAGGTACGAAGACATCGATCCGCCTTACATCTTAAGCGCCGTATTGAAGCCAATTGGGAAACCGAAGCGGAGTTAAGGGTTTACTTGCTAAGTTCCCGAAAGCCCGAGAATTCCTCAAAGTTATGAGTTTCCATGCATTCAAGACATTTTGGCCTTGCTAATCTATGGTTTGGTTCTATTTCCTAACTCGATCAATTCATAGATGTCAACGCCATCAAGTTGTTTCTTACCCGAATCCAAGGCCTACTTTATTGGAGACATCCCCATTCTTCCACACTGTACTTCATAAAAGACAAGGGACTCTCATGTGTTGCATAACTGCTACTTCTGTGTGGTTTATTTCGCACCTTCCTCCATCGTTTTAAGAATGAACAAAGGTGAGATGGTCTCAAAGGTTAATGTCACTCTCATTCGATATCCGCTTGAATCTTTTCTCTCAAAAGGATTTTCATCGAGCTCTGGGAGAATTCTCAATGTACCACTACTTGGTATAAGGGAGGTATTACTTTCAACCCTTCTCTAGCTCTACGCTTGGTTTTGCTCAAAGAGATGGCCCACATGATATGCTTCTCCAAGATATCAGGTTCGACTACAACCACGATCTCCTAATTACCGACGGTTCATACACGCCGGGCATGGTAAAGAAGACTCGATACCAAGACTGGGCACCGTAACTCCATTCCTTGGGAACCTTACCTCAAATGGGTGCGAGCTCAAGCTCAAAACTCATGATGCCACTCACTGCTTTACCAAGAATTATGGAACCGCTACATAGGTGACGACCCTATACTATTCCCCATCCCGACATGCCTACCGATTTTGAAGACTTGAAGAGACTCGGATTCAAACTAAAGAAGAAAGGGATACCTTTGAAGCTCAGCATATGCAAGGAGAAGAAGCTAGAGTTGAAGCCTTCACCAGAGGAGCGAACATCAACGCCTACCTCACCAAGAGGAAGCGCCATGAGACTTAGAGCTCTAGGATTTATATGTTTTTCTTTTATTGTTTTGAACTATCTTTGTACTTAAAAAGAATAATAAAAAGAGAACTAATGAATGTTTGTTCGTGCTTGTTTAACAAATTTAAATCTCTAAGGTCCTTGAAAACATTGTATTGCATTCGCATAAACATTGCATATCATAGCATAACATTGCATCACAGGTACATTGAAGATTGGTTTTCATTCTCTCGCTATTTATTTTAGCGTAAATGGCCTTGAATAGTCCAAAGATCTCCGTGCCTCGTAATGCCTGGCCAAGCAGATGTTCACTAGCTTCCAAGGCCAAGAAGATCCAAGAAGCTCATCAATGTAGAAGAAGGTCATTGGTCTTCTCAACATGGGCGCTATGGTCCAAAAGGGTTAAATGGATAGAGCTCTAAGGAAGCGTCAAGAATGAGGGGAGGTCAAGGTAATGAAGATGACCATGGAGCCTAAGAAAGAGAGTATCGCCTGACTATAGCCAAGATCATGAAGATGACAAGTACAAGCAACTTGAAGACCGCCCAATGCCGTGGAAAACCAAGATGTCCGCTGAATTTTGATGATCCGAGCTTGTTCCCCGTGGTGATTCCTCCTTCAAAGTTCCAACTTTTGCCAAGTATGATGGCGTGTCTTGTCCAAGTCGCATTTGAAGTTCTATGTTCAAGATCAACCCCACACCGATGACAAAAAGTGTGGATGCACTATTTTCAAGAGAGTTTGTCCGAACTCAATTGAATGGTATTATCACCAGAGAATGACCGATCCATACCGGAGTAACTTAGCGATGCTTTCACAAGCAATATGAGTACAATGTCGAATTGACACCCACTGCATGCAACCCGTGAGCATGTCTATGGGTCGGATGAGAAGTTCAAAGAATATGCTCTGTAAATGGAGAGACCTAGCAGTGAGTTCAACCACCCTTGTCCAATAGTGGAGTTGGTTGATATGTTTACGGAACACTAACAGCCCATTCTTCAATCATCCGATTGGAAACTCTTCACCGGATTCACCGAACTGACATTGACAGAGAGAGCGATTGAAGTCGGTATCAAAAGTGGAAAGATCTGGATAGAGTCATCTTCAAATGTCACAAGAGATCTTTTGGTGGTGAAAGAAACCAATGTCAGGTATGGTCAAAAACCGAGCCAAGACCGACCGCTCCAATCATGGGGGGCGCCAGGATCTCCAATCCCACAACACAACCTCAAGAGACAACGCACAGATCCGTAACACGCCACGTAAGATAGTTTACGAAGATCAACATGCCATTGTCGCAAGCCTTGCAAACACATGTTGAAACAGAGTCGATTACCTGAGGGATCCTCGTAATGTCAATACCTCCTCTCCGAGATACAATCCTAATGCTAAGTGTGCTTACCACTCCAACAGCCTGTGGACGACATCGACAACTATTGGGCTCAAGAACAAGATTCAAGATATGATTGAAGCAAGGCATTGAGTTCGACCCTCCCGCTTAGACCGAATGATCAACGCGCCCATGCCTAACCATGACAAGAGTTCCAATGTCATGGTGAAGATACTTACATTTTCAACATAGATGACTTGACCATTCCTCCGATGACCATAAGAAGAATTTGTTACAAGCCGTGTCAATCCAGATGCCCGAGAATTGTCGTTGCCCATCGCACCGATGGTCAGGCTTTGGTCGAGAAGACGTGTTCAAAGGTATGATGGATAACCGTGAGATACTATTTCTAAACCACCGTGCAGTAAGTGTGTGAAGATATGTCTAAGAAATCAAGATCAAGATGTGAATGAAACAACACCGTCTGCATGGGATACCTTGGGCAGCCAGTGGAAAGTATGATTACATGGTGAAGTACATTGTTCCCGAAAGCTACAAGATTCCTATTGAAGATGTTAAAGTGACCGGATGGGGTGATGATTTCGTAAGACTCGCCGATGTTAACACTATAAGGATTTCCTCCGATCCTCGTGCTAGAGTGGCACCTCTCATTATTATTCTCCCGACTCGCCCATATTCCTCCGATAAAGCTATCCTTGGAATTATGGAGTCGATGTTTACTATCATGGCCAAGCAAGACCCTCCGACTATTAAAGATCTTACAATTAAGCTATCATTCCGATATTGACAACATCATCGGATCAAGTAAGGTGACCCAACTCAAGGGTATTCTCTCCAAAATCTCTCCAAAGGACACTCATGACTCCAACAGATTCCAAATTTATTCAATCCATTCCCCAAGCTAGAGGGAAAGAACCAAGACTCATCCCGCCACTGTAAGTACCAAAGGAAGTTATCAAGATACCTCCAAACAAGAAATGGAGGAAATTCAAGATCATCAAGAAGAGTGATTACAATGTGGTGGAACAATAGGAAAACTCGCCCAAGATCTCCATGCTTGCTCGCTTTGTGCTCGAGGCTCATGCTAACGCCTTGTGAAGTTTCAAGCAATGCTCACGCATCACAGACACTACCATCACCACTTTTAAGTTTGTATTGTTATCCCGCCAACAACACCTAGGCTTCTCGATGCCGATTTGACTTTGCCGAAGGAAACATAACAAAGCCTTGCACATTTCTGCTGAATGCAAGGGTACTACCTTATCTCATGTTTTGTGGATACCGTTCCGCTCCAATATCCTTCCTAAGATCGCTTTTGATCGACTTGATATCGGGGGTCGTTCCGAGACCCAAATGATATAGTCGTGAGAGCGCTTGATGGTTCTAAGCTAACAATATTCGAGAGCTTATTCTCGCCAAAGTCGGTTCCTGCACTTTGATTCCACTTTCTTTGTCATGGACATCCGCCCAGATTATTCTTGCTTACTGGACGCCTTGGATACATGGGCAAAGGCCATTTCTACCCCGCATCGTGTCAAGCACCGGTGAAGGGAAGGTTACAAAGTGGTGAAGAAGAATATATGGTCACCATCTACAATCATTCCGATACCTCGAGATGGAAGGTGAATTCTTCGAGACTCCCTCAAGCTTTTGAAACAATCCCTAGTCATGCCTGGACCTCCCCCACCCCCGAAAGGCAAGCTCCAACAGGATGGCCTCACGAAGATGCTCAAGTCAGAGTCAAGAAGGAGGTAGTACTATTTGGGGTCGCTCCTCGATCTTCCTCTCAAATTTGACAAGACCTGTTTAGGCTTCACCATCAAAGGTCGAAGATGATACGCGAACGTGCGACCAACTTCCTTTCCGCATCACCAGAGTGGAATCCATGCTATAAGACGATCGACAACACTTCGACATCAAGAAGTGGATCTTCCCAACCTGCATAACAATGGCTCAAGAATTGAAGATCAAGACGTATACCAATCTCCTTTAGAGTGGAGTAATTGTTTTGTTTTGTTTTTGTTTTCATTTTTATGTTTTGAATAATAAACTCTAAAGCCTAGTGCCTTCCCGGCATCATGGCTCGTGTGAGGGTTATTATCTCATCATTTGCATATTTTCATTCAATAAAATCGTTGGAATTTTGCATTCAATTATTATTCTTTTCTTTACTTTATCACCCTTCAAAAGCTATGTGTTTCTTACACACACCCACGTGGTACATCGCAAATCACTCGTAATCTCGTTGATAACAGCCTACGCTTATTGCTAAATATGACTTCGATAATCCGATATACCAAGTCAAGACGAAAGTGAGGAAGATTGTGAAGTGCCAGAGAACTTGTCAGCCGCTAGAAGAAGAACGAAAGATACAAACCACACAAGAGCAAAGTCGAGGTTGTGAATTGGAGTACCAATGAAGACAAAAAGAGATCAAGATAGAGCTGGTCTGAGAAAAAGTGTTAAAGAAAGGTTGGTTCGATGCTACGAGACTATATTGAGGTTTTTGCTTGGTCATATGAAGATATGGTGGTTGGTCATTGATATTGAGGTACACCGATTGCCGACAAAAGAAGGTTTTCTCCCAAAGAAATGTATGTCTGGCGTATCGCCCCGAGATGTCGAGAAAATTAAAGATGAAGTTAAGCGCTCAATCCGGCTTAGTCACACTTATCCACAATGGTTGCTAATATGGTGCCTGTACCAAGAAGGATGGCAAGGTACGAATGTGTGTGGATTATGTAGATCTCAACAGCAAGTCCGAAAGACGATTTTCCACTTCCTCATATTGATGTTTCGTTGACAACACCGCCAACATAAGGTCTTCTCCTTCATGGATGGTTTCTCCTACATCACCGATCAAGATGGCCTCAAGACATGGAGAAGACTACTGCTATACAAGGGGCACTTTCGCTACAAGGTTATGCTGCTCGATCGAAGAACGCAGCGCCACTTATCATAAGGCGGTGACATTTATTTCATGACATGATTCATCACGATAGAGGTCACGCCGATTTACATGATAGCTCGATCACGCATCAAGAAAACACCTTGATCATTTGCGTAAACTGCTTGATAGATCAAGAAGTAAAGGTGAGACTTAATCTAACAAGTGTACCTTTGGAGTCGATCCGAAAACTCCTAGAGTTTGTTGTCGCGGTAAAGGTATTGAAGTCGATCCCGCCAAGGTTAAAGCGATTCAAGAGATGCCAGCCCGCATCGAGAAAGAAGTCGAGGTTTCTTTCCGATTGAACTACATTGCCGATCTATTGCACACTTAATCGCTACTTGTGAGCCAATCTTCGTTACTAAAGAAAGATCAAGCGTAAATGGAACAACGATTGCCGATCGCTTTTGACAAAATCAAGGAGTACCTACAGTAATTCTCCTATTCGATGTCCGCATGTCAAGGAAGACCTCTTATCATGTACTTGATGTTAGAGAGCTCAATGGGGTGTGTTGGGGAAACATGACGAGTTGTCAAAAGAGTATAATATACTACCTTAGCAAAAGTTTACCGATCGTGAAACAAGATACTCACACCAAGAAAACTTGCAACGCTGTTTATCGTCACACTAAGACAAGATATGTTGACTCACACTACCTTGTTGATTTCAAGATGGATCCGATAAAATACATATTTGAGAAACCAATTTCCCAAGAATAGCAAGATGGCAAATGATCTTGACCGAATACGACATCCAAGACACTTCTAAAGCGATCAAAGAAAGTGTAGTAGCCGATCATTTGGCTCATCAAGTCGTAGATGACTATCGCCTATGCAGTTCAATTTCCGGATGAAGATGTTTTGTTAGTTATTGATTGTGAAGAACCAGGCCCGGACGAAGGACCTGAACAAGGATCCCGATGGACCATGGTCTTTGATGGAGCCTCAAACTCACTTGGCAATGGCATTGGCGCCATCATTACATCACCCACAAAGTGACATACGCCTTTCACCGCCAGATTGTGTTTCAATGCACTAACAACATGGCCGAATACGAAGCGTGCATCATGGGTATTAAAGCTACTATTGACTTAAGAATCAAATTCTTGCAAGTGTATGGAGACTCATCTTTGGTGATCAGTCAGATTAAGGGCGAGTGGGATACGAAGCATCCGAATCTCATTCCATATCGAGAACATGTTTTGAGTTTGATCCCCTACTTCGAAGAGATCACTTTCAATCACATCCCACTAGAAGAGAATCATGCAGACGCTAGTAGCTACTATGTCATCTATGTTCAAGGTTAGATGGGACAACGAGGCTCCCTGATCATCATTGAGAGGTTTGACGAACCAAAGATATTGTTATGAGCTTGATACGTAAGAGAAACCTTGGTACTATGATGTGAAGAGGTATCTTGAGACTCAAGAATATCCTAGGGCATCCACAACGATAAGAAGTTTTTGAGAAGGTTCGATCCAAATTCTTCCTCAAAGAATGGCATCCTATACAAGCGCAACCACGATTTGTGCTTATCTACCTGTAGACCTAAAACCGGAACATATCATGGAAGAGTTACACAAGGCACATTTGGTACCCACTCCAAGACACACCATGGCTAAGAGGATTATGAGAAAGTTACTATTGGTCCACCATGGAAGTCGATCGTCACCGCTATGCTCGATCTTGTCACAAATGCCGATTTATGCGTATAGTGCACGATCTCCTGCACTCAATGTTCTAACAACTCCTGGCCTTTGCAATGTGGGGTATTGACATGATCGAGAAATTAAGCCCACATCTTCCAACGGACACCGCTTCATCCTTGTGGCAATTGATTATTTCACCAAGTGGGGTATGTGCCTCGTCAGATCTCATTAAGAATGTCGTGGCTCGATTCATCAAACATAATCTTATTTGTCGGTATGGCACTCCCGAAAGGATTATCACAGATAATGGCTCTAATCTCAACAACAAGATGATCACCGAACTCTGCACGCAGTTCAAAATCACGCATCACAACTCTTCTCCATATCGGTTTAAGATGAATGGCGCAGGAGCCGCCAATAAGAATATCAAGAAGATTATACGTAAGATGATGTGACTTACAAGGATTGGCATGAGATGTTACCATTTGCTCTTCATGGTTATCGACTATAGTACGAACATCAACAGGGCAACTCCTTCTCTCTCAGGTACGGTATGGAAGCATTCCCTACCCATCGAGGTTCGATTCCCTCAACCGTAGTCCTCCAAGACGCAGAAAGTTAGGCGAAGACGATCGGGTCCGCATCGCCTTGACCGTGATTAATTTGATTGATGAGAACGATCGCATCCATCCGCCATGGATGATCTATCGTAAACGAATGATCGAGCATTTAACAAGAAGGTCAAGCACCGAGTCTACCAAGTCGGTGATCTAGTAGTCAAGCGATCATTCTTCCACAAGGTGATCCTGTGGGCAAATGGACTCCCACCCACGAGGGACCGCTTGTAGTCAAGATGTTGTTTTCCTGCGGAGCTATGATACTTAGCACCATGGATGGTGAAGACTTCCCACACCTCGTGAACGCATATAGTCAAAAATACTACGATAAAGAGACCCGCTAGGTCGATCGACCTAGGAAAAATAGGTATCCCAAGTAACCAAAAGGGTTCGGCAAAAGTTAAGGATATATACAAAACATGTACACTGCAAGTCAAAACCCGCAGAGGCGGTTGGGCAAAAAGGGTATCTCGGTAGACTGAAAACCAAAGGGCGGTCTAGGCAAAAGTTAGATTTAAGCGCATTTACTATGTCTCGTCCAGATCACCTACTCCCAGACTACTATCAGCATTCAAGATTCAAATGGCGAAAATCAATCCACTCACTTTCCACTGACATCAAGGAGATGAGATAGTTGAAATATATGAGTACTAGCATAGTTGGAACTTAACGAGATTGTTTCCGCATAGCTTTTTACTTTTCCTATGTACAAACCACTTGGCCACACGCCACCTTTCAAATAAATACAAGTTTTTCTCAATTTTTTTTGTTTGTTGTTTGTATAAGTCCAACGTTTGCTTTGAATGATTATATGCATCTAACAATAAAATCTATTCACAAACATGCAAAAAGTGAACATGCAAAAGTAATTACTACAGGCTCCAGGAATTGAGATGACGACGAAAGTCACCAATGCATTTCCCCACAGAGCATAATCCCCACAGAGGTGCCACTCACCACAAAACCTTCCCTCAGAAGTAGGAGAATCCCTGCAGATTCCACTCAACTTAATCGGATTACACCCGTCTTCAAGCAATAACATTTCATCCCTCAACCGAGGTATTTATCCCCAACAAGATATCTCTCAACAATTTCCCTTTTCCCCAAAGAATGTTGTCCGTGACTTGAAACTTGTTCATAGAGAGGAAACCTACATCTATTATGCCTCACCAGAGATTGCAACGGGCTCCAGATTCTTCTAACCCGTCTCCCAAAGAACTACCAAATACTCCAAAGAAGATTTATACAAACCCCTTAAGATACCCCGGACTTCTCCCCAACAGGTCTATACACAAGATCCTCGATGTATCTCTACCACCTTAAGACTTGGTCGATAGTGCAACGGAGGAATCAAGATTATCTTTTCTCGTGGTTTCCGTCCCCAAATGTAAGTCGAAGTCCTCAAGCGTAACATCCGATCTTCCTCAAGATGGATATGTTTTGAAATACCACAACATCTATCATTCATACATTATTCATGAAAAGTCATATGCATATGTCATTCATACACATCATCATGCACCATACTTTGCATAAGACTAACAATATTCTATCAAAGTTTCTCTTGTTTTCTCCAAAACAGGTGAAAGTCACTTCCGACGACACAGTCCAAGATTAATACCGAATCCGCACGGAGAACTATCTGAAAGACCGCCCTAGTTGTCCTCCGACAACTGGTCCAGGATTAAGATCCGAATCCAGACGGGAAAACTATCCGAACGACCACCCTTGTTGTCCTCCGACAACGGATCCACGATTAATACCCGAAGCCAGACGGGAAACCCTATCCGAACGATCACAAGTTATCCTCCGATATGTGCAATGGACCAACACCATGCACAACAGGAAGCTATCCACATTTTGCCAACTACTACTCCTCAGAGTAACAAGACGAAGAACTAATCTGACTCATTCTTATTATCAACAGCAACTACAGCGCCTGGTGTACGGCTCAGTTGCCTTGGATGGCATCTTAAGCCTATCTCCGACTACTTATCAACATTTCTCCACTTTCAGAATGCTGCATATTTGGTTAAAAACCAATACAAACCAATAACTCTATTCAAAGACAAGCACATAGTCTAACGTACGACTCTCTCCGGATGGCATCTTAAGCCCATCCCCTTTCACTTCCAGAAATGTTTACAGAGCCTAGCATACGGCTCACTCCTCAGTATCAATCTTTCCAGATTGCATCTTAAGCCCATCCCCGTCAGTTCTCCTATCAACAATCTCAAGTCTAGCGTACGACTCATTCCCCAGCGAATTCTCCAACTTCTCCAAATGGCATCTGTAAGCCCATTCCCGATCATCACCAACAATGAGTGCAAATTTCGTGTACCGAGTGTTCAATCATCTTCTACCTGTGTCACGAAAGGCAAAACCGCCAATCTAACCCTTCCAAGACAAGAAGATTGAACAGGCAGTGTCATACCCCAAAATTTTCCTCCATCTTCTCAAAATATTTCATACATCCATGCTCAAGGATTCCTCAAGGGTTGATCAGACAAACCCTCTCCTAGACAATCAATCCAAACTAGGGTTTGGTGTTTCCCAGCTCCATAGGGGTTTCCAACATCTCCAATGGCCATTATGCCTCCTCATATGCTTCAAAGATTCCCCATGTCAAGTTTCAAGCCTCACAAGTCAAGTTTCCTCGCATAATTGCTCGATGGTCGAAAATCAACAGATTGGATAAAAGTCAATCGTGGTCAACATATGTCAAACTTCATAATTTTTGGTCAACATCCTCATTTTGAAGTTACATTTATCATTTGATCAAGATTTGATCATGATTCATCAAGGAAACTCAAGATTTGCTCAAAAGTCAAACTTTCTAAATTAGGGTTTCTTGAGGAAAAGTCAACCAAACTTTGACTGAGCATAACTTCTTCATACTTTCTCAGAAATTTTTCCACCACCTCTTGTTTTGAAGGAAATTCAATTCTCTACAACTTCATGTATCACAAGAATGTTCAAAAAATGCTTCATTTGGAAGGTATAGATCAAAACATTACAGGTCCTTTTCAAAGTCAACAAAAAGTCAACATTTTGTTTTGAAGATATATTGAGCATGGAAACTCCAATTGAGATGAAACTAAAGAGTTTGGTTAGAGGACTCTTAGATCTTTCCAAAAAGTCCAAGAACATTCAAAAATATGGAAAATTGAGCAAGATACACTATTCAGAAGTTGGGTATTTTTGGACAATTGCACAAAAGGAGATATTGGTCAAAATGCAAAAATTTCCAAATGGGCCTATAATCTTATGATCCAAACTTGTTCATGATGTTATTTGTGACCCATTGATGCTTGGCCATGACAATTTTCTATTTTATTAATTTATTTTTGAATTTTAAAACATTTAATTCAAAATTAAATTATATAAAATATGAAAATAAGATATTTTTCCAAAAGGGTTGAATTTATATCAAACTTGAGGTCCAAGGAAGCCCATGATACATGCCAATTTCGTGCTTGCTCTCTATTAAAGAGAAAATCAAATTTTCTCCAAAATTTAATTTTATTTGAAAAATATTCAATGCACATTCAAGATCAAATCTTTTTTCCTTCTCTTTGCCATCCCAAAACCCTCTATAAATAGCCAGCAAGCTGTATCACAAAGGACACGAAACCCTAGCCAAAAACACAACCCTTATTTTGCCAAATTTTTTCAAGAATTGTCAAAAATCGAATTTTAAGTTCTAGCCAATTTCAAGGAGTTCTAAGCACTCAAACATCTCCCTGAGGTTCCCAGCAATCGAAACCATCTCTTGCTCGAAGCCAAATCGCTCTGAATCTTGCCAGCTAGCTCTCACCGGTTTGGTAAATTCCTTGAATTTGATTTTCGTGTTTCATGCATTGTTAATCGTTCTTGCTTGTTTGTATGGATTCAGGACACTCAATAGATCATGAATGATGCATCTCATGCAAGCATACACGTAGGAATCGCGTTTTGCCATGGTTAGGTTATTTCGAACTGTTTAAATTGAACCGGTTAATACAGGCATTTTCGGGGCAAACCAATGGCACCATCGTGTTCGCAGCCCTCGATTTAGGGGGGTAGGGTACCTTAGAGCTTTTTATTTTGCATATTTTTCAAGTTTCAGGTTGTTGCTCGCCGAACAAGACGACCGGAGCTAGGGCTCCGGCGTCGTTGACTGGCTTGGATCGGCGAAGGCTGGCGTGGCGTTTCTGGGTGATCTGATTCGTTCTCTCATAAGTCATGGGGTCCACGCACGCTGACTGTGTTTTAAACACTCCTATGACATGCGTACGTTCAAAAACAATTGATTTTGTTTTTTTAAACACCAAGTGTCACTTGTCCCAGTGGTTAAGGCGCTAGCTGTTGAAGATACCCTCCATGGTCATGGGTTCGAGCCTCATCAGGACCGGTTTTGTTTTTTCTTTTTGCAAACTTCAACTATTTTCTTATTTTTTCATATTTTCTTTTTATTTAATATTTTCATTCATTTTAATTTATTTCATAATTTTTGTCATGCATTAAAAAACACCCAAAAAATATTTTTCTTTTTGCATTATTTCCAGAAAATGTTTATTTAATTTCTAAAATTAAAAATATTATTTTTGCATGCATATTTAATTTAATTGTTAATTTATCATTTAAATCACTTTTAATTAATTTTTAAATATTAAATTAACTCCAAAAAATCCCAAAAAATTATTTTAGCATATTAATGTTATTTCCAGCATGAAATATTTTTCTCATTTAAAAAATTATTATTTTTGCTAACATTTTTCTCTTGATGGATTTCCTCGTATTTTCCGATTTCTCATCTTTTCACAGGTTATTCCGTTTCGGACGATTTCTTTTTATCGTTTTCTTTTTTCCAATTATGTAATTGCTCATGGGATGTAATAGCTTAATTAGGGCTTTTATTTTCCGCATTTTAAATTATGTATCTGCCCCAAAGCCATGTAATAGCGTAGGATTTATCTTTCCGCACTTTATATTCCCGCATTTTAATTTCCGCACCCTATAAACTGCTAGTAATTAGGCGTGTATGGCAAGATAAACTTGAACATAGCTCACTCTAATTTTCAAGATAACATGAATCTGAAATCAACACACTCTTTTCACACACGCACCCCCCTTAGGGTAATTCTCTCTCGTTGCCTTTACGAATTCAAATGGTCATGTCCCTCGAACGTAGAGGTATTCTAGCACTGTTTCCTTCAAAAAAAATCATCATAGTCCCTTCGATACAAAGATCATAAGACCCACGATGTCGCCTCCGAATACATGATCTTGACCCTCGATTGTCGCCTACGAAAAATGATGATAGTCCATTCGAATGTGCTAGGATACTTACTACAAGTTGCTTTCTATGACCATACGATGTCCCTTCGAATGTCCCGCTTACATCCAACAAATAGAGTTACCTACCAACTAATGGTATGGATAGCGCTATTCTAAAGGAACGTAAAATAACACGAAAACGACCAATTCTGAGTAGGTAATAAGACTTTTAGTTGCTTGCTCTATCAAAATGCTTTTCACACCACACACTTTTGTCAAAGTTCAAATTCTTTTCAAAAACAAAACATTTCCAAACACTTTGTATACATTCCTACGTGAATCATTACAAATTGAAAGCGAAATGCCTTTTCAAAACATTTTTGTCAAATACACTTGAAGCACAATTTTAAAGTGATCTAAGAGCAACTAAGAGCCCGTAGATAACTATGGATAGAAAGGGGTGCTAATACCTTCCCTTTTCATAACCTTCTCCCTTACTCAGAATCTAACGAAGGTCTTTTCCTGTTCTTTTCACCTTCCCTTAATTGGGATAAAAGAAAAGTCGGTGGCGACTCTTGCTATCCGCACATTTGCGATACAAAAAACCTACAAAGTCAGTTCACCGTATTACAGCCGGACACAAGATGAAATGGTTGTTGATGCGATCAGGTGTCTACTGGCCTTCAATGTTGAAAGACTGCATTGAATTTGCCAGAGGATGCTTGGAATGCCAAATGCATGGGGGAATCCAACACATGCCTGCAAGCGAATTGCATGCCATTATAAAACATTGGCCGTTTAGAGGATGGGCTTTAGATGTGATTGGGGAAATAAAGCCAACATCATCAAAACAGCAGAGGTACATTTTAGTTGGCATTGATTATTTCACAAAGTGGGTTGAGGCCGTAGCTTTGAAAAATGTCGACCAAGAGGCTGTGATTGATTTTATACAAAATCATATTATGTGTCGGTTTGGAATTCCTGAAACAATCATAACCGACCAAGGAACAGTGTTCACGGGGCGAAAAATGCAAGAATTCACAAAAGAGCTTGGAATAAAAGTGTTAACGTCCACCCCTTGTTATGCTCGTGCAAATGGTCACAAGCCAATAAGGTAATAGTTAGTCTGATTAAGAAACATGTGGGCAAAAAGCCAAGAAATTGGCATCAAACGCTAGACCAAGCCTTATGGGCATGTAGAACGTCTCTTAAAGAGGCGACTGGGGAAACCCCATTTTGACTGGCATATGGACATGACATTGTATTGCCAGTAGAAATACACGTTCAATCGGTAAGGATTCAACGACAACACGAAATACCATCTGAAGATTATTGGAATATGATGGCTGATGAGTTAGTCGACTTGGATGAAGAGAGGATGTTGGCCCTTGATTCACTAAGGAGACAAAAGGACAGAGTGGCCAAAGCCTATAATAAGAAGGTAAAAGATAAAGTATTTCATGTCAATGATTTAGTTTGGAAAGTGATATTACCTATGGACAAAAACGATAGAGTCCTAGGAAAATGGTCACCTAATTGGGAGGGACCGTTTAAGATAATTCAAATTTTTTCCAACAACGCTTATGAACTTGAAGAATTAGTCCCAAATCGACGGATTCTGAGGGTAAATGGTAAGTACTTGAAGAGATACAAACAAATTCTTCAAGAAATCTCAATTTCAACAACGTGAAGAGTACGTCGAATTGGGCCAATTGAGTCGCCCTTTTTCCTTTCAGGAGTAGTGTTAAAGGTACCTCCGGTAGGGGAATGTGGTGGGCTAGCGACATTTTTAGGAGTCTATGAACCCTGCAGGGAACCTGAAAGACTAGAGTCAGAGGCAGTCGAACTATAACCCTTATGCTTGGCAGGACTAGTGACCGAATCAGAGCCACTAAGAGTAGCCGAAATAGTGAGGTCAACAAACTCACCAGCAACCATGTCGAAGGTTTGTTGATGATGAGGTGAAGAGACCTGACAGTGGAGTGTAATCTGGAACACGTGTTGGAGATCAGAATCCTCGACCTAAAAGAAAAACAGGTATTAGCCAAACAAAATTGGCAGATGAAATAAACAGGATATAAAAATATGGTGAATACATATGGCGGCGAGCTTGGGGTTATTGCTTCATTTCTCCCGAATGAGGCGGCAATAATGTCACCCTCCGCTCCTTAACTTCATTAGGCGAGAGTCGGGTTGAGTGATGATGGTTGTATTTACGATGATAGTGTCAACACTTGAAAACAAGGCGTTGTCGCAACAAGTAGCCAAAAGCACTTTACCTCGCCGCCTCGTAACAAGTGGCTAATCGTCAACGCCCATTATTGCTTCCTCTTTGTTGTCGACTTTATTTTAAGATCTCCGGCCAGGTGGGCTTTCTTTTTCTTCTTAGCCACCTTATCTTCAGATGAGGAAGTGTTTTTCCTCTTATGATCTTTGGATTTTCAGAATTGAGGAGACCGATCATCAGGTGATGGCAATAAACATAAGAAAAATATTAGTCGAAACCATGACTTTGGTCCCTCTCGACTCTTTGGATATGTTGAGGAGCAGCCAAACCGCGAGCGCCGACTGTGATATAAAGGGAATATTAGTAGTTTATAAACACGGAGTGTCGAAACACAAATATATACACTTACAGAGGAATCCGTTTTCTTAAGGGAAGATGAAATTGGTTCGTCATCAGATGGAGTGTGTATGGGGTTGAACTAGAAAATGTCGAACATATAAGGGACATTGAATAGAAGAAGCATGAACAAGGTGTGAGCGAAACATACCTTTGAGTGTGAAGGACCTCCTTGGCGCCAGATCAACAAACTCAGCCGATGGCCCTTCCCGACTCTCAATAGTAAGCTCCTTCCTGGGAACGATTACTTGTGGCAAGGGTATAGCTAGAAAAGGCTAAGTCAAATAAAGATGTGAGTCGAATGTTGAAAGAAAATTGAACTTTCCAAAAGTGGTTACCATTGGGCACTACGGTAAGTTGTCTCACATATTTGAGGTCAATATGCAGAAAGCCTCGGTAGTCGTGTAACCAATGCTTCACAAAACCACTCCCGACATTCTTTTGTAAGCTGCTGGATATTCGACCAAGAGCTATACCACTAATCTGGGATAGATGGTCGAAAAGACAATGCTAATGGGCTAGTCGGCAAAGGCGGAAATTTGATTTTTCCAAAATGAAGTGCGTAAAGATACTTGTCTTCGAACTGTGGATTTTAAGTTGTGGAATCTCCTGCTACCTTCTCCTTTATCTCGGCCATGGATGGTTCGACGAAGATTGTTCGGTAAGTACACCACCCTGAAAAATTTATGAAAAGCTTGAATTTCATTGATGTTTGTAGCCTTACATTTCATTGCCTTGCCCTGAAAAGTGTTAAGAGCAATACTACCATTTTGTCAGGTGATCATTAACAAAAGTAATGAAATATGACTGCCACCAAGCTTCAAACTCCTTGGTACAGTAATACGTTGGTCTAAATAGAGTAAAAATAAGTTTGGCTCTGTGAGCCCAAAGGATGTCAACGTCTTCTTTGATAATCTCCCAAGGTTGATCGCTTAATATATCGGTGAACAGTTCATGAGAAGTGTAAGACGACTTAGGGATAAGCTGGCAGAGCCTAAATTGTCGAGCTACCAGGTTGGGTTGGTAAGCCGTCAAACATGGGCTCATGTTGGTAATGGAATAGGTAAGAATATGAGGAGTTAAAAACCGCCTCCAATAGACCAAAGACCTCTGTCGGTTCTCTTCTTCGACTGGTGGAGAAGAGTCAGTAAGCCACGCTGGTCTGCTTTTGCCATCAGAAAATGGAGCCATCGAGGGTCTGAATTCCTCTCGTGTCAACATAATATTGAAAAGAATTTTGAAAACTTCATCACTCAGAGAAGTTTTGTCGATAGGAGTCAAAGTAAGTAACATGGCCAGACGGCCCCATTCCGATTATAGGAGATTGAAACTTTCTTTTGCCAAAGAGGTTTTATGTCTTTAGAAAAAGTGGCGTTCATCCATAATTGTAGGAGCCAGAAAGGACCATGAACCAGGACACTTTTCTTCTTTCGATTGGTGGGATCGAAAGTCTTTATCTGGATGACCACATTGGTCAGAGAAGCATACAGAGAGGCCAAAATTAATTGGCCCAGAGCAATGTTTTCACCCCTATGCAGCGGAGTGGCCAAATAAACAAATTGTTTGTCTATCTGCATCGATCGTGAACAGAAGACGAAGTGGGATAGACAGAGAGTTAAAAATGCAACGTGTTCCCTCATCAGTAACATCGCCAGAGTCTCGTTGATGGTAGTTGATGAAGTTGGTATACGTTGGATATTTGGATTCGCCAACGTCGAATTTTATTGAAATAGGAGTATGGTCAGTGTGATTAAAAACCTTGCCAGCGGGCTTTACCCCTGTTAGAGAGGATAGTTCAAGAAGAGTGGGAGTCATCATGCCACACTTAGTGTGGAAAGTGTTGGTCGACCCTTTCCAAAAATGTAAGGCAGCTAACAACATGCCGCCAGAGTAGGGCTGACTGACGCGAGAAAGTTCTAGCAGATCGTAGATTCCCATTTACCTCAATTGTTGTCCTTTGATGGGTTCCAACCGTTCCATCCAGGCTTTGAATTTAGAGTAGTTCAAAGGAGGAGCTGTACGGAAGTTTCTGTCAACAAATTGTAAAGAAATAGATTTCGGGGACGTGATTAGAGGGCGAATACGAGTACTACTGGGGAAAAACGCGCCTTCATCGTCAACATAAATTTCAGATGGAACATCCACAGGTAAAGGACCTAAGAAAGCCAAAGGGTCATTGTTGAGTTTAAAAGGGATAAGTACTGGATTGCTGATTTTGGTTTTCTCTCATGAAAAGGGGGTGGTACATAAGGCTTGCCATCAATGTGACGGATGAGAAAGGTTTCAGTTGGAGCTGTTTCAATATGTTGGTCCTCCATTTGAAGAAGAAGAAAAGTTTCAAAATGGTGGAAAACGGGGTCTTGGAGATTTCTAGGTTTTAGCTTGGAAGAGGAAAAAACTGAAGGAAGCAAAAGAAAAAACGAAGAGTGAATGAAATTCCTATTTATAGGCTAAGACTCAAGTGGAAAAGGCAAGGGAACAGTTTTGGGTGATTTCCTAGGTTTAAAAATCGTGTCCGTCAAGGACACGTAGTCGATTAAGGTAGAAGCGCAGGGCTATGTCTTCCACTAAAGAGTAGTGGTGGTCAACATTAATGATCCCACATCTCGAAGCGAAAACCTGATACGTTTCCATGATTTCCCGACGTCACGAAACGATCAAAACAGTGAACTGCTTTTTAGAGTAGTGGAAACGATTGATTCGACCAAAGATGTAAAGCTTCATAGATGCCACAGTCTCATATAGTCGACAGAGTTAGGAAATTCGAAAGTGGCATCTCTGGGGGGCATTTTGTTAACTTGAAATTCCTAAATATGTTTAAAGGCATTGTCAAAGGCAAACATCCCTACAAGTTAGGGGTCGATCCTGAATGAATATAGTTTCTTTAGGAGAATTTATAAAACCAAGTTAGAAATGTCAGAAAAGTGTGTCGATTGAGAAGGTGAACCAGAGAGTCGATCAATTCGACCAAAGTGTCAAATGAACCTGGAAAGGGCGAAATTGGCAGTCAAAAGGGATAAACACAAGACGAGTGTGTCGAAATGAACCGTGATCGATCAAGAAACAAACAAGTCGGTTGATCGATTTGCCATATTAAGCGGTTAACTCTTTTGAAATCACAAGCGGGAAAGAGTCAAAATATGCAGATCATGGGCAGTTATTTCAAAAGATCGTGGTTGTTAGGCACTAAATGGTTGGCGAGATCTTATGTAGCAGTTATATTTTAGTTTCATTTCGTCCGTTGATTACTTCCAACGGTTATATTATAAAATACTATAAATAAGTTACTTCATTGTAATTTTTTGGTGTGTTCACTTGTATTCTCAAATTGCTTACCAACACTCTTTCCAATTCCGCACTTAAGGAAGAAAGAGTCACTAAGCTTTTGATGTACGTGAATCACCATCTTTCCTTTCAATGCAATCAGTTTATGTTTAAATTTTATCTCTTTACTGCCTTTACTTTTCATATTCGTTTCGCTTCAAACAACGTTACATGAACCTTTCAACATCACTTGTTGGTCACGAGTCACCAATCAATTAGTTCGTTGAGTCTTGTTTTGTCCAGAACCTACTGTCGGTTAGGCAGGTGGTCGAAACTTCTGTGTGGAAAGCTGTTGTACTGCTTCCCTTGGTCTTCGAAACCCGTTTCTTGGTCAAGGTATATTTCGACAGAGTCAGTATAGCATACAAAATCTTAGCACGCGTCTTAAGACCAACTGGTCGATCTTGCGAGTAACCCTTAGTTTTAGGACCTAGGGAGGACCAGCGCTTGCTTACCATTTTCCATAGTAAACAGGTTCTAGATGCACTTCTTCAGTCTATTTCTCAAGAACCAAAATATATATATCTTCAAGAGTATCACACTTTTGAAAGTAATCACAAGGGCACTTCACTCAAACAATTTTTTCCTCACAAGTACATTTTCACTAAAAAGCATCGAGACAACTTTAAGTGAAGAAAAATGTTTCTAGAGAGAAATAGAGAAAAATAGAGAGATAAGTTCCAAAGAAAAACTAGTGTGAAATGAAGAGGAGGCGACCCTCCTTGATATAGGAGAAGCAAAATCCGAAAAAAGGAAATGATTCATGGGTATTTTTAATGTCCCAATCGATTGGCTTAAGGTCCCAAAAGATTGGATGACCTAAAAAATTTATTATCTTGGCTCATTTTGGAAAGTTTAGATAATGAGTCATTTCCAATCATTAAGATACTGTCATAATCAATTGTATAATCGTTTAGGCTTCTTCCAATCGATTAGCTTAAGGCCCTACTCAATTTGGTAGTTCAAATAATTATCCAACCGATTGGCTTAAGGTTCTAATCTATTGGTTAGTTTAAAAAGTGTTTCAATTGACCGGCTTGGCGTTTCTTTGGTGATTTTGGGCCAATTTCTTCCAATTGATTGGTTAATTCAAACATTCTTCAATTTATTCCTTTTTGAAGAATGTTTGAATTAACCAATCGATTGACAAAAGGCACCTTTAAGTTCAAAAAGGAAGTTGACAATATCCTAATCAACTAGTTCAGGTATAGAAACATTTTTAATATCTTTGATTGATAAAAAAAGATGTTTCAATTATGTGTATGTGTGTGTGTGTTGCCTTAGTATATTAGGAGTTACTTTCCTATTTTTACAAAAACTCTAATCACTCATACAGACACGACCAGGTGAATTTTCACACTTCCTCTCTTTCACAACTCTGAAACCTTCAAGATTCTGTTCCAGATATATCAATCATATAAGCATTTCAATGGGGTCTTGATTCTCATATTAGATAAGCCTTGAGATGTCCTTAAGTTTGGACATCATCATAGAAGAGTTGGAAAACCATTACCAACGATTTTACATGTAGTAATTGGTGTTATTGTCATCAAGACATTAGGAAGTTTATTAGCAGAATCATCAACTTCATATATATATAAGCATACAATAAAAGGGAGAAAACTAAAAGTGTTTGCATAATTGTGGTTGTTTTGAGTCTCAAAGATATGAAGAAAAAAATTCCACGGCCGACTTACCTCCTTTATACTCGCATTAGTGTTGAAAGACCTTAA
The DNA here is from genome assembly GCA_021764765.1 of Vicia sativa. NCBI lineage: Eukaryota > Viridiplantae > Streptophyta > Magnoliopsida > Fabales > Fabaceae > Vicia > Vicia sativa. The sequence continues at coordinate 123,898,836 of CM038797.1, forward strand.
CAAATTTTCATTTCATTGGGTGAAACTTTGAAGGGGAAGACGATATCCTACGATGGAGAACATGAATTCATGGAAAGGGATAACACTTCCCTCATATAAGTTGTAATATTCTTATCTTCATCTATGGGAAATACCCCTAAGTCAATTGTGGAACCCACATCTATTAAGCCTCGATCAAAGGAACTTTGGAAAACAAAGGCAAAAGTAGTCCCTAGTATACTTGGATCCACCCAATTACTTGAAATATACTTACAAACTTTCTTAGTCAGAGTTGTTATTATCTCCAAGATAAAAAAAAATATATTTTTAATAGAATTGATGCAATTATAGTAAAGTTTGAGCGATTCTTAGCCTCGAGGCCCTAATAAAAGGGTGCAAGAATTAAGAACATATGAACTTCAAAATTATAAGAAGGATCAATCGTGCATGCGAAACCAATTTTGATGAATAAAATTGTTGGAGTTTGATTCACTGTCAAAATGAAACACTCCCATGAAAGAACGATAAGAGAAACAACATAATTCTCTTTGAAGATAACTTATAGCAAAAAAGGCAAGGGAACACTTCAAAATTGCTATACTCGGCCTGGAAGTAGGAACCTAGGAACCTATGATCCACAATGCACTTCCAACAATTGAGATCTTCTTAGAAACATCTTAGAAGCACTTGAGCACTCTACAAAAGAAGAAAATTTATTACTAGATGTCTGTCACTCCCAACATTACAATACAAGTTCCAAGATATACATTTAATGCGCCCATTCCACAAAAAAAACAACGTTCCATTTAAGACGTCCTCGCCCGCAAATCACGTGGCCGGATTACAACGACTTATAAACCGCCCGCAGCAAAGGCAAAGGCTTGAGGAGAATTTTTATGGACCTACCACAAGGCCCAAATAGCGAAGGCCCGATAGCAAAGCAATAAGCTACCACCTAAGGGATAGGTAAGCTATTTTTCCTCCCGTCGCAGAGTGCCCCCACAAGGATATCATGCTAATATCCCGAATTAATCCAATTCTTGGATGCACCCCACGTCATTCCGCACACATGTCGTTATCAATCATTCCCCTATGTAAAGAGAAAAATGTGACACTTCACATGTATTCAGATAACTTCTCATTCAAATTTCATTTCTCACTCTCTTTCTGACTTAAGTGTTCACTACCCGAAAACTACTTTTTATGACAACTATTTCACCTCACATATTGTAAAACCGAGGTATATATCATGTACGCACCATGTTTTTTTCTTTAAAAAAAATACTATATTCTATCGATTATTTTTAAAACTGATGAGTTAACTAATTCAGGGTACACACTTCAAATCCCAACATCATTAGATTATGTTTTTTGTCATTAAAAGTGGCGCCTTATTGAATATTTTATTTTTAATCTATAAATAAGTCAGTTTTTACCTCGATTTTATTTTCCAACATAGGTGAAATTGTTTCCCCGATATATATACATATTTAGGTTGTAGCATTCAGTTTCACTTATCTAAATCCTAACGAAGAGTCCCAACAAGAGAGCCAACAAGAGATCCATAAAAACTAGTAGATAATACATATCATCTTCCATACGAAGATGATATGTGTTAAGGGCTCTTGTTTCTTCTTCAGAGATCCAAAATATTTTCTTTCACTTCTTCTTCAAAGATCTAGTTTTGTTCTGAGATTCTTTTTTTGTAAGGAAGTAATGAGCATACAACCTTTGTCTCTGGGATGTATTGCAAGTGTAGAAAAAATTGGATTCAGATTGGTGTTCTTGTGTAATATATTATTTTTTAACTAGAATAAAATTTTATGTTATTTATCTAACTTTTTATGTTATTTCAAAAATTAGCTCCATGCAAATCCATTGAACGTGAAAAGAAATGAGTATGCATAAAAAAAAAAAGAAGGATTTATTTAAAGTGATGACGATGAATCAGATTTGTCAAAAAATGTATTTGTAGATTGAAAGTTCATATTTTAATTTATGTAAACAATATATATATATATATATATATATATATATATATATATATATATATATATAGAGAGAGAGAGAGAGAGAGAGAGAGAGAGAGAGGTATCTGGAACTAGTTTTGAAAATATAAAATATTGTTGTTGGAGATCAAACTAATCACCTTTTAACTGTCCTCTCGGTTTCGAATAACTAAGAGATAAAATAATAAGTTTTTACGATATCGCTTGTTACCTCGCTTATGTAACCGAGATTAAAATTCCTTCAAGATCAGACTAAATATATTTTTATAGTAATAGTTGGAATAGTAACTTAACAAGTTAGTCTCCTCTTACCGCATCAAAAACTTTGAGCTACTCGTAATGCACCGAAATTATCCTCTTTGATTTTTTTTTAATATAAACTAAAAATTAAATTTAAAATAATTAGAGACTAAAACATATTTAACATAATATTTATAAATATTTTTTCATATTTTATCATCAATTGATTAATTAAAAAAACATATGGTATGATTGTTTGAGTTGTCTGATTCAGCATCTCTTAATTTCAGTTGAGTGATAGAGACGGTCGATTAGTTGAGGCATCAAAGCATGGGACACCACCAACTTGATGAAACATAACAAAGTGTGCAAATCAAAAACTGTATCCTGTCTCCATCTTTATGATTGGCTTTTCTAAAATTTATCATTTTCATGAAACAACAACGCTGACCAATTAATAAACTCATCTGTTAATTACCTTCCATGTCTCTTCCTATTCTATGATATTTCATATATTAATAATATTAATACATATGCATGCATGCAGTATAAAGCCAAACTTAACTTTAACAAGAGAATTTTGAAAGATGAGTAGTACATGGGACCATGTTTATATCGTCGGTGCAAACGCAATTTAAGATAAAACTGAAAAGATGAGTAGGCAAACACAGAAAACTGGTCCCTCGTTTGTTGATGCACAAGTAATGGACTACATAAATTATAATACGCCACTTATTAAACACAACATTTTGCACGTATGTATTATTCAATCCCTATCTGCTAGCTAGCTAGCTCTAATTAATTAATTAATTGATACCACTGTTATAAGGATATTAGTGTTTTTTTTAATGGTGGAAATATTTAGTGGTTTGGCTCATTGTTTTGGATGGAAGGGGAGGTGAGAGACAACGGGGAAAGAGAAGCAAAACTATCTTCAAATTAGTTTTAGAATCCGTCTGTTTCAATTAAAAATATATATTATTTTAAAAGTAAAATAAAAATAAAAATTGTTTTTATAAATTAAAAGATTAATTGTGACATTAAATAGTATAAATATATATTATTGAAAATTAAAAATTAAATAATAAAATTTAATATTATCTCAAATAAGTTTTTATGAAAACTTATTTAAAATAATTTTATTTTTAAGTGATTTCTTAAAATTTTGATATCTAAAACAATTATCATTAAAATATGAAATATTTAAAATAATATTTTATAAATAATAACTTAAATAAATTTTATTTGAAACTTTTTAAAAAATATTTTGTAATTTTTTTAATAAAATATATAATATTATAAAATTCTTTTTTTAAAAGCTGAAATAATTATACTCTTAATTTCTCCCCGAAAGAAGGGAAATAAGAAGAGAGAAAATATTTGGAAATTTCTTCACACATCTAGTTGATTTCTCTCACACCCTTGAAAAATCAAAAATATCTTTCGTAAGTGCACTTACGAATTCACCCACGAATTCATCTCATTGGGTGAATTCGTAAGTGCACTTACGAACTGACATTTATAAGTGAATTCGTAAGTGCACTTACGAATTCATCCAGAAAAGTAAATTCGTAAGTGCACTTACGAAACCTTTCCTGAATGTGTTAAACTATGTTTAAAACTACAATGATTTTCATATAAGTCGGATTATATTTCCGTTTTCAAAAATGCAATTAAGGAGCATTCTATAAACGTAAACCAATTAAATATTACTATGTGATGGGAGAAAATTTCCAAAAATATAAAACTATATAAATTGTTCAGAAAGTAAGTGCGATCAAATTATTATAAATAAAATAACAAAACGTAAGGCTAACGTGTATGCCTAATCCTAACCCCCCGCACCCTCATCTGCTTGTGGTAATTTGTTGCACGCTATGCCTCAGCGACGATCCTCTCCATCACGACAATGACCTGGGGTCCTCCCTCATGCATAATCCCTGCGTCCAATGACTCTCGTCCAAGGCGGACACGCGATGATGGGCACTAGATCAATGACATGGTCATCCTCGACCTGCTCGTTCTCCAAGAGCTCCTCATGTGTTGGCCTCAGTGGATGTTCTTCACCATCTGGTGTCATGAAATGGTGTGATACTCTAAAGAACCACGTCACGTAACCCTCTACACAATGCCACATCTGGATGCCCGCATCATCCGATACTCCTCTGGAACGAGATGATTCTCCCAAACCTAGAAGACGCCATCTAGATCCCTCTGTGTCATGGTGTCGGGAGCATCCTAAAATAAGATCTAGGTATCATCTGCACAAAGCTAAACTGGCGCATACACCGCTCAGGAAGATACCTGATGTAACGCCTGTTTTATTTAATATTAAATTATATTAATATTTTCGAGTTACCGTTTGACGATTGTTTTGGCGACGAGAATACTTATATTAATCGATATATCTATTAATATATTTGGCGACATTTCGTTCGGTCTGGTTTCTATTCCGTTCGGTTCGGTAAAATATTATTCGGACCGATATTTAATTCCCCGGAATTGTTTTAATTAATTGAGTTAATAATATTATTAGATATTATTAGTGTGTTAATTAATTAGAATAAATTAGGGGTGTGAGGATTAATTGAAGAGAATTGGGTTTACACCCTTAGCTTGCTAGTAAGAACACATTATAAACACTTTTTCTCATTTTCCTTCCATAACACACAAAAGCCTAACATAGTAACTTAGAACTAGAGAGAAATAGAGGGTTTGGAAGAAGAAGAGCAAGAGCTTGAGGTTTGGAGTTGTTGAATCATCAAGAATCATCCAAGCATTTGAGGTAAGGGGTTTGATTCTCCATCTCATATGGTTAGGGTTTTGGTTGATATATTTTGGGTTTAGGAAAAATTGATAGGTTGATTCATGAGTTTTGGTTGGTTGATTGTTGAAACAACTTAGAAATATTGAGTTAGGAGTATGGATTGTGGCTGTTTTGTTATCAAGCTTGTAGGAACTAGAAGTGTTAAAATGAAAACAAGGAAACTGTGAAAAACCAGAACAATTTACACTGTCTGTTTGCAAAAGATGGAGGAAGAAGACGAGTTGTACAATGAAACAAGGGGGAGACGCCCACCTTGGGATGAGGGGCGACCGTCCCCCACTCCAAGGCCCCCGCCTCCAATGGTGCATATGGCTGGGACGTGCGTCCCCTTGTGCTAGGGTGGGTTTTGGAAAAACTGCGTTTTTTTTGTATCGAGCTTGCTTTCGCAATTTAGTTTCGCATAATTTCCCATTAGCCTCGCTTTTAGTTTATTTAATTCAATATACTACTAGTTGGTATTAATAAAATATAATTAGGACATAAGTTATCCGATTAAATTTGGAACCCGATTATGTTCCGATTTTCCGATTTTGGTAAATTCGACGACGGAGCAAGTTGCTCCGAATTCAACGAAAATTGACGTGCTAGCTAACTTCGACGTGTAGAACGTAGTGGTGAGGTTAGTTTTTCAAATTACGAGTTTTTATGAAACGACCGTAAATAGGCCATATTACGTTAAATTGAATCGGATTATGCTTTAGTCGATTTAAGACACGTATGGACAATCCGATTGTGATGTTGACGATTATGAGTAATGTCGGTTATTATGAATGACTTTTGCGACGATTATTGATGTTTGATTATTTTTCCATGTTTAGAATTGAGTGATTTATTTGATGACGATGCTACATGATTATACATGACTTTTGCGACGATTTGTTCATGATTAAATGACTTTGTTGATAATGATGATATATGTCTTTGTACATGATGATGTGATGATTATATTGATGTTGTTAATAAATGCTTTCGATTTGTGAATGCATGACTTTTGACGATGATGAATTATAGGTGACTTTTTGCATAACGCAAATATGATGCGATAATATATTTATCTTGATGTGGATAAATTATGGCGATGTGGGCTTTATGCCAATTTTGATGAGCGATGATGATGTTTTTGTTATGTTATTTTTATTGTAGAGTCATATAAATTGCATAGGCGACGGGGGCTTTTATGCTGTTTACGGGCTTTTATGCTGCTTTATGGGCTTTATGCCAAATGTTCCTAAGTATGGACAAAGCGACGGGTACCACATGCATAACATAGTCGTGTCTCATGGAGCCGATTATGTTTATGATTGAGTTGTTTGGCGTTGGGTTTTAATTGATAGATCATGTGGAATTGCGATGATATATGATGTTTTGTTTGGTGATGATCTTTATGATGAACATGAAATGAATATGACGCGATAATTTCATGATAACTATGCGATGAATATAAATGATGAGTTTTACGATGATTTGACTTTGATGAAATACTTAATATAAATATGATGTGATGATGTTTGTGACGATGGGCTTTAGCCAATTTGTGATGATATTTCTTATGTTATTAGCATTGTTTGATGTTGTGGTTTGATGTTGTTGTTTATGATTTCCGTGTTGATTAGTGACGTATTGACTTGTGATAAGTTCGTAGTGATGAAAGTTTATGTGTTGGAATGCACTTATTAAACTATATCTTTTATGATTCCAAAACTATATATATATATATATATATATATATATATATATATATATGTTATCATGCCTTTAATTATATGTTTTGGAGTAACTCACCCTTTACTTGTTTCGCCGTTACCTTTATACTGGTAACGTGCAGGTTATGAAGACGGAGATTATAGCTGCTATTAGTCGAGTCGGTGTCGCTCTGATACGTAGCACTCGGGGGGAATATTTATGTTGTCTTGTTGTTGTTCCTTTGTTGTTATTCCTTTCGTGAATAAGAATCATACTTTATGAAAATATGATTTGATGAGGAAGTTTAATAAAGAAGATGTTTTGATTTTTAAGAATCAATTTATGATTTCCGACGATGCTATGTATCCTAGATTTATACTTTAAAGCAAACTATTTAAAGTAATTTGGTTTTGAAGGTGTGACGCCTCAATATTGAATTTATGAAATTTTAAATTACTCTGATTTTTGCATATAAAACCTTGGGTAATATTGGGGTGTTACACCTGACCATCATGTTCGACCCACAGACTAGCCACCTAGAGTATAACGAGATGATATCGAATGCAACAACCTCCCTGTAGTTCGCAAATGACATCCAGTTGATATCGTTATAGTTGGTGCGATCAAGGAACACCCGGTAAGGAAGCACAGTTTGGTTGCCTCTGTTCAGAATAAACCTGGAAGCCCTTGGCATAAAGGTCTAATAGTCAGGATCTACGGTGTAACTATGTACGTGGTGAAAATATGATATAATTCAGCTCTACATCAACAAAAATATAATGTGTAAGTACAAATAAATTAAAACTAATTAAGATTTATCGTTAAAATAAAAATGTACCGTGAGGAGTGTGCACGAGCCGGTGAGTGCCCTCGCCCTCCATTTGGAAGCTTCATTCAACTTCTCATAGAGGTAGGTCAGAATACTGGCACCCCAGTTCTAGTCACGAACTGTAGATAAGTCTGTAAAATATATCAGGTAGGCTACATCGGTGTAGTGGCCAATCCTGTCCACAAAGACATACGTGCCTACCAGGTACATTAGAAAACCCCGATTCTACCCCACGTATTTATTTAATAAAATATCAGAGTTTTCAAAAATCATTGTTGATTAAAAATCCACATAATCGGAATGCCACAAGTCAACATAAACTCAACGTAAGCATGTTATTATCTCTTCAACAGATATATAGCACTACTCAACGGTTAACAACGAAATCAGTTCAATAAACATGCAATGAATCCAAATGGTTCTACAATGCAAAACAAAATATCTCATAACTATTCAACAATACTAGTTTCAACTTAAAACAACGAAATAATAGAAACATCGCTGCTTTTCCCCGAGTGCTACGATCGTAGAAAATGACACTAAACCAGAACCACATCAGCAAGGACTATTCCTCTTGATCACTTGCACGTTACCAATATAAAGGTAACGGCGAAAACAACAAAGGGGTGAGATATCAAACCATATAATTGAATTTATGATAAACAATCTATAGTTCGAAATCATATAGCATCACCATTTGTAATCACACTAGTAATCAACGGTAACTCACATCTAATTCATCACAACATACAACCATCCACAACAACTAGCAATCATACACAACAACGTAATCCAATTATCATAGCAACGGTATCATGAGTTATTATGACATGTGACTCAATTAATGCACATGAATGCGGTACCAATGGAGTGAAACTCCCAACGTAATTCCATTGCCAGTAATTTCGAGGCATCAAGGCGTAAGCCTTCAACATAAACAACATTGCCCCCAACGGCTCAACGTATTTTGCCAACATAGGCCAACATATAATGCAATGTAGATATGTAATGAAATCAAACAACATACGACAACAACAACAACAACGACAATGTATCCAACAACGTGGTCTAACAACGCAATCCAACAACGTTGGCCATCAAGCCTCAACAACGACAACGAAGTCACATACGGAAACTACCTAAACTTATCCAAATTCCCACTTACAGTTTTTAACAACATTATTATAGGTTAACTCATGTTTCCAGCTTTCCAACGGTTCAAACGGCATCAAAAACGGAGTTACGGTCGCGAAGGTACGACCAAAACAATTTTCAGAAATTATTTTTCACTTCCAGCACAGTATGAGTCGATAGAAAATCTCATGTGTCGATCCATACACAGATTGTATCGACACAAGCATCGTATGAGTCGACTCATACGTTCTGCAAAATTCTATTTTTTTTTCTGTTTTTCTTCAATATGAGTCGACGCAAGCTCCCTTTGTATCGACACAAAACTGACTTGTATCGATACATACCACGTATGAGTCAATACAAGTCCTACATAACATCCCCATGAGCCGACACAAGCCCTTTTGTATCGATGCAAGCTGTTCTCATGCTTCTAGTTTTTAAAATCATAACAGCTTGTATCGACACATAACTCCATGGATCGACTCATGCTGCGAAATTTCACCCAAAAACCTGATTTTTCCACTGTTTTGCAATTCCAATCAACACCATTCTTCACCAACAATCACAGTACAACATATGAATTAAATTGGTGCATTCCTTTCATACAATTAACAACAACACGACATATACAACAGAATTGTACAATCAACAACAATATTATACATGTAATACAAGATCATATATTCCAATTTGGGATTTTCTACGGTTAATCACATAGATACGACACAACCTAGCGAATCATACAATCCCTAACTACCAATTTCCCATCATATCCCCAATTATAGAGCAAGAACCCCACCCTTACCTTAGATTGAAGTTTGCTCTAGAATTCCTCAGTCGATTCACCTTTCTCCGTCAAAATCTTCGTTCTGGTCACTCTGCCTCTTCTGTTCTCAATTCTACGTTTGCTTCCACTGACAACCAAAAAGTCCCAATTATTATTATTACTAATTTAAATAATAATAATAATCCTTATAATTACTAATTGGGCTTAATTCCACACCCCCAACCTTACTATCACCAACGCCACTCTTCAGGCCCACCTCACTAACTTAATAATAATAATATTATTATCAGTATTATTCCTCGACGCGACCAACATAATTATTCAAAAATAATTATTTAAAATATTTAATTAAATAATTCTAACTAAATATTTAGGGCGTTACAACTCTCCCATACTAGAACATTTTCGTCCTCAAAAATAGAAGTTTACCTGCTCCAAACAGCTCTGGATAGGAGTCTCGCATCTTGCTCTCCAGCTCTCAGGTCAAACTTTCACCACGCAATCTCTTTACCTCTAAGAATCTTCATCTCGCGATCCACAGTCCGCACAGGCATTTTCTCCACTGTGAGATTATCACGCACTTGCACATCATCCATCTGAATCATATGAGACAGATCTAGAATATACTTGCGGAGTTGTGATACATGACACACATCATGCAAATTAGCAAGATTTGGCGGTAACGCCACACGGTATGCAACTTTCCCAATACGTTCTGATATCTGATATGGACCAATAAAACGAGGAGTGAGCTTCTTAGACTTCAGAGCTCGTCCCACACCAGTCACAGGCGTGACTCTTAGAAACACATACTCGTTAGCCTGAAATTCTAAATCTTTTATTCTCTTATCATGGTAACTTTTCTGCCTACTTTGAGAAGCCTTCATCTACTCCCGAATAAACTTCACTTTCTCTGTAGTTTCTCGAACAATTTCTGGTCCAACCACCACACTCTCACCAGATTCATGCCAACACAACGGAGTCCTACACCTCCGTCCATACAATGCCTCAAAAGGTGCCATCCCAATGCTATAATGGTAACTATTATTATAAGTTAACTCAATCAACAGAAGATAAGTATCCCATGAGCCTCTCTGCTCAAGAACACAAGCTCTCAACAAATCCTCTAATGACTGAATAGTTCTCTCGGTCTGACCATCAGTCTGCGGATGATACGCCAAACTCAACTTTAACTTAGACCTCAACACCCCCTGCAAGTCTGACCATCACTCTGACCAGAAATAAACCTTGGATCTTTATCCGAAACAATACTCACTGGAACACCGTGCAACTTCACAATCACTCTAACGTAAATCTCAGCTAACTTCGCAATCGGATAAGTAATGTTAATAGGTATAAAGTGTGCCGACTTTGTAAGCCTATCAACAATCACTCATATCGAATCATGTCCTCTCACGGTATTAGGTAAACTCGTCACAAAGTCCATCGAAATGTTGTCCCATTTCCATTCCGGAATGTCTAACGGTTGCATCAACCCTGCAGGCTTCTGATGCTCGACCTTTGACTGCAAGTCAAACAAGCATACACAAACCTGTACACATCACATTTCATGCCGTGCCACCAAAATAAACCTTTCAAATCCTGATACATTTTAGTAGTTCCTGGATGAATACTCAAATTGCTTCTATGGCTCTCTTTAAGAATCACTTTCTTAACCGTTTCATCATCGGGAATACAAATACGACCTTGGAATCTCAACACACCTTACACATCCAACTTGAAATCGCTTCTCCGGTCGATCGGCCCTACTATCAAATCCACCAACTTCACGCCTCGCTCGAGCCTCTTTAATATCGTCAAGAAAATCATTGTTACTCTTTAACATTCCCAACATAACACTATGTGTCACTTCACAAACCAAACTCAAATCTCGTAATTGCTCAATCAACTCCAACTCCTTAACCATCATGGCCGACATATGCAAAGTCTTTCGGCTCAAAGTGTAACACCCCTTCTAATTTCCCCGCGATTTATATATTTTTAATCAGAGTTTAACATAACGAAGGGCATCACACTTTAAAAATTCCAAATAACAAATCAGTATTCATGCATTTACTGAAGAACTTATTAAATATAATTCAAAACCAACGGTTATGTTTTACACTGCGGAAAGAACATAAAAATCTGGAATAACTCAATTCATAATTATTCCAACATAAACCAAAGAAAACAGAGTTTAATAATAACTCTAAACCAATCGTTCCCCAGTGTTACAACTACCAGAGCATGACACAGACACGCGAACAAACTAAATAGCATAGCTCTATAAGTCATCCTCACCAAATCCTGAGCAGCTAATCACTTCAATCTGAAATCATCAAAGTAAGGGTGAGATTTCATCAAAATTAAAATGCATTATACGTTTCTTTAAAACAATAAAACAATCAATGCATCATTCCACTCGCATTAGCATAACCAGATAACAATCCACAAATACGATGCCATACAATTCATTATGCACATAATAACAATCAATGCAAGTATAACACCGGAATTCATCCTAACATGTTATAATTACATATGCAATGCATACTCAATGCATGTGGTACCAAACATGACCAAGTCACCAACATCGATTCATCCATAATCACCCGAACATGAATCCATCCTCACCACACACAATCACCCGGATACGGTTATTGGCAATACGAGCCAAATTCCAGAAAATGGGAATTAACTCCACCATAATGCATATGCATGCACATCATTAAGCATGCAACATTCAATCCACAGAATATGATTACAACATAATTTCATGCCATGCCATACATAGCCAACACCATCAACAACACATGATAACAGCAAGTCATGACATATAACGTTAATTACAACACATGAAATTAACATACAACAAGTATACACAACGAATGATTATGAATTACAACAAATCCCTACTACGGAAACCAAAAAAATCCTTCAGGATCTCAACTACTGGTTTTGAAAATGTTTTTAATAAATAGTACTCGTTCTAAGCTTTCCAACTATACCAACTATGCCTAAATCGGAGTTACGACCGCAAAGATATGACCGAAACCATTTTCAGAAATTTCCCTTCTGTCCAATACAGTATGTATCGACACAAAACTTCATGTGTCAATACATAACTTGCTTGTGTCGACACATAGAACGTATGCATCGATGCATACAGTTAAAAATTCTGCATTTTTCAAAAATAGTTCAATATGTGCCGATGCATAACACGTATGTGTCGATGCATAGCTTAATTTTTCTTCCTATGAGTCGATGAATAGCTTCATGAGTCGATGCATAAGATTCCTACGCATCTGGTTTTCTACATTTTCACTGCTTGCATCGATCCATAAGGCTATGTGTCGACCCATACTGTTAATTTTCACCCAAAAACCAGTTTTTCTTCACTGTTTCCAATTCCCATTAATTCCATTCATCACCAAATTTTAAATTATACCAGAACAGAATTTCTTAATCCGTTTTTGCATCCATTTAATCACAAAATCATGTTTTCCAATTAGTCTAGGATCATCCTACATAATTTAACCGTTCATAACAATTCCAATTGAAAGTTTTACGTCGGATTATACGGTAGGGCACAACCTTGGATCCTAATTTGAGATTTCTAACGAATCAATTCGTTCTATTGATCATCAAAACCTATAAGGCATAATAATCAGATTCAATCACCCCTTACCTCGCGCTGATCTTCGAATTCTCGACGAATTGGCTTTTTCTCCTCTTTCTCTTCTCTTTTCCAAAAGCACGTAGAATGAATCCTAATTTTCTCCAATCCTTCTCTTATCCCTCAATTCCTTTATTTATTCCTTTATATTTTCCAAATAATAAAATAACCAAATTAGAATAATTGGAATAATTAGAGCCTTTTACTCTAACACGTCCCAATTCCACTTTACACCCCCAACACTTCCATTATTTAATTAATTAATCAAATCCTCTAATTCAAAAATACCAATAATTAAACCTTTAATTAAATTAATAATTAAATTTCTAATTATTTAATAATTGAATTATTTGGGGTGTCCCTTTGCAAGTCAACTTAGTCAATGGAAGTGCCAACTTCTAAAACCCTTCGATAAATCGCCTATAGTAACCGACTAATCCCAAGAAGCTCCTAATCTCAGTAACCGACTTCGGAGTTTCCCATTGCAACACAACATCAACCTCAGAAGGATCCACGACAATGCCACGACCAGAAATGACATGGCCAAGAAAACTAACCTCTTTCAACCAAAATTCGCCCTTGGACAACTTTGCATACAACTCTTTCTCTTTCAAAATTTGCAACACGGCTCTCAGGTGTTCCTTTTCCGATTTGGAGTAAATCAGAATGTCATCAATGAATACCACCATGAATCAATCCAAGTAAGTATGAAAAATACGGTTCATGTACTCCATGAATACTCCCGGCGCATTAGTAACACCGAAAGGCATCACCGAATACTCGTAGTGTCCATACCGAGTCCTGAACACGGTCTTCTGAATATCATCTTCTTTCACCCTAATCTGGTGATATCTAGATCTCAAATCAATCTTAGAAAACACACTAGCACCCACCAGTTGATCCATCAAATCATCAATTCTTGGAAGCGGATACTTATTCTTAATCGTTACTTTATTCAACTGTCGGTAATCAACACAAAGTCTCATACTTCCATCTTTTATCTTTACTAACAACACAGGCGCACCCCACGGAGATACACTTGGTCTTACAAACTTTTTCTCAAGCAACTCTTTTAATTACTTCTTCATTTCAGACAACTCAGATGCAGACATCCTGTACGGTGCCATAGAAACAGGTACGGTACCAGGTATAAGATCAATCGCAAATTCGACATCCCTTTCAGGAGGTACTTCAGGAATTTCATCAGGAAATTCTTGCACCACCTGCAACTCATCCAGTCTAACTTGATTCTCAGCAGACAACGTCGCCATTAAAGAGTACATTTGTGCTTCGTCTTGCATCAAACACTTCAACTATTTACTGGTCAACAAACCAGCTCCTTCCTCTTCATGGGTAGAAAACCTCAAAGACTTGTCATAACAATTGATATGAACACAGTTACATTCTAACCGGTTCATACCCAAAATCACATCTAGTCCGCTTAACGACAAACAAATCAAATCAACAGCAAAGTCTCTATCGAAGATTGACAAAGGACAATTTAAACATATAAGAGAAGTAGTCACCGATCCCTTAGCCAGAACTTCGACGACCATTTCTCCATTCATAGAGGACAACATAAGACCCAATCTTTTAACACAATCAACAACAACAAAACATGAGTAGCACCAGTATCAATAATAGTAATTAAAGGCTTACTATTAATGAAACATGTACCTCTAATGAGTTTGTCCTCACTAGCTGACGGGTTCCCAGCTAAAGCAAATGTCTTCCCACTAGTCTGTCCCTTCTTCGGTTTCGAGCACTGACTACTCAAGTGTCCCTCTTCTCCACAGTTGAAACATACCATCTCTTTATGTTTGCAGCCATACTGTTTACTGTGGAAAATGATAAACAACCGCTGGTCCTCCCAGAGTCCTAAAACTAAAGGTTACTTGCGAGATCGACCAGTTGATCTCAAGACACGTGCTAATATTTTTGGTAAATTACACTACTTCTGTAAATGAAACTAACCTTGGCCCAGAAATGGTTTCCAGAGCCTAAGAAAATAGTGCAATGGTTTTCCACACAAGAAGGATTCTGACTATTGGTGACTCGTGACCAACAGTGTATGTAATGTTTTGGTGAAATAAAGCCAGTGGTGACTCGTGACCAACAAGAAAATGAACAGAAGTAAAGTAAAAAGCAATAAAGATAGAGTTAAATGTAAAAAGGTTTGCATTAAAATAAAATTCTGGTGATTCACGTACATCAAAGATTGCGTACTCTTTCTTCCTTTAGCGCAGAATTGAGCAGACTGTTAGCAAGTAATTTGGTAGTACAAATGAACACCCCTAATTCTAAACATTCTAACTTATTTATAGGTATTTACAGAAATAACCGCTAAAGCTATCAATGGCTGAGATTTGATCCTTGGAAGTAACTTCTGCTCACGTTTAATACTTCACTTAAAACTCATATTCCACGAACTTCTGAGCCAACTACCCATAATCTATTTATTTGACTTTTTCCCGCTTTGTGTCTTCAAAGGAACTGCCTTCAGATTTTGTCTACTTTCTTGAAGCACAACAAAATTTCCTAAGTCCACTAGTGAACTACTTCGACAGCGGCAGCATCTCGACTAATGTCCTCTTTTACCTCAAATCTCTGTCGATTATACTATTATGTAACGTGTCGACATGGTCTTGTTTTCTTAACGCTATTTTGCTCTGGTCGATATAGCTTGGCCTTCTGAGCCAAATTTCTAACTAACAAGCATTTCTTCTGGAACTTCTGACTAAGCTTTGTTAAAATGTCTCCAGAGGCTACCTCCATCTAAGATTGGCCTTTACCTCGGAACTTTCGCCTCGAACCATGCCCTTAGTTTATCGATGAAATTTCACCAACAAAATGCCCCAGAGATACCATTTTCGACTTCGATGTTTTCAACATGAGACAATGGTATCTATCAACTTCCTCATACGATCTAGCCGCTTCCACTTCCTTAGTGCTAACACTCACCGCCTCCAGCCTTGTCATGACATCATGTAATCATGGAAACGCACTTCCTTCTCTCGAGACGGGAGTATTTAATGTTGAATCATCATGGCCTAGGTATCAGGCATGGACCCACCATTCTAGACACTTAATCCTCCTACACGTGTCCTTTGAAGGCCACGATTAGAGTCCTCGGGAATTGCCACAAACCCTTTGCCTTTTCACTTTTTCATTCTTACGCCTATAAATAGTCACTCTTCTCCTTTCTTTCTCTTTCTTCTGCTTCCATTCTCTAAACAAAGAAAACCTAGATTTAACTTCATCTTCTACGTTCTAAATCTCCGAACTAGGAAACTAAGAAAAACTGTAACCAACCTTAGTCACTTGATTCCCTTGTTTTCAACCGTTCAAAGTTTCCAGTTTGCATTTCGATCCTAAAGAACAACCATCTTTTAGGGTTTTCAACTTCTTTCCCGATTTTCATCAAAAACCTCTAAGCCCCTTTTCAATCTCTTCAACTTCAACAATGGTAGACAAGGACGTTGTTGTCACTGCTCCCGCCGCCAGTCTCCAGCTTCAGCTTCGCCTAGTTGAAGGCAAACCCTACATTCCGGAGCCACCATTCTCTGAGGAGAAAACCAAAATTTGGCAATCTCAGGTATTGATTCCCTTCAGACTTGATGATGAATCTTATGTTTATTTAGGGCCATTACCTTCAGATGTCCCCTCTGAAATACACATAGATGATGAAGGTGCTTTCTTCCCTACTAGCCAGCGCAGTGCCCCCTTAATCACCTCAACAAACCCTATTTTGCTACAGTTTGTTGACAGAAACTTTCGCATTGCTCCTCCTTTGTATTGCCCCAAATTTGGAGCTTGGATGGATAGATTGGAACAATACAAAGGCCAACAATGGAAAACAATAGGCATCTACGACCTGTTACGGCTTGCTCGTGTCGGCACTCCTTACTCAGGTGGCATGCTATTAGCTGCCTTATATTTTTGGGAAGGATCCACTAACACTTTCCACACAAGGTGTGGCATGATGACTCCCACGCTACTGGATGTAGCTGCTTTAAAAGGTCTAAAACCTCCTGGGGTTGTGTTTAATTACTCCGACCACGAAGTTATCCCCATCAAATTCGACGTTGGCGAATCAAAACATCCAACTTACAACAACTTCATTCTGCATCATCAGTGCGATACTGGAGAAGTTTCCGATGAAGAACATGTTGCTTACTTGACCCTCTGGTTGTCTCGCTTCGTCTTCTGCTCGAGGTCGATGCAGATAGCTAAGCAATTCACTTATTTGGCTTCCGCGTTGCACAGAAATGAGAACGTTGCTTTAGGCCAATTAATTTTGACCTCTTTGTACTCTTCTATGACCGACGTGGTGGACCAAATCAAGAATTTTGACCCCACCAATCCAAAAAAGATAAGCATGCTGGTGCATGGACCCTTCTGGCTCTTGCAATTGTGGCTAAATGCCACTTTTCTGATGATGTGAAGCCTTTTTGACAGAAGAAGGTTTCACTATCTCAAGACAAAATTGGGGCCTTGTGGCCATGTTACCTACCCTTAACTCCAGTCGACAAGACTTCTCCAAATGCCGAAGTCTTCAAGATGCTTTTCAACATAATTTTGACAAGGGAGGAGTTCACACCGTCGATGGCTCCTTTTGCTGATGGCAAGGGTGGGCCATTATGGCTTACTGAGTCCTTTCCTCCTGTGAAGGAGAAGTATCAAAAGAGATTGTTAGTCTTTTGGAGACGTTTTCTGACTCCACAGTTTCTGTCAGGTGCTATCACCCAAATGACTCCCTGTTTGGCAGCTTATCAACCCAACCTGGTGGCTAGACAATTTGGACTCTGCCAAATTGTGCCTAAGTCACTCTATCCATCCCATGAATTACTCATGGATATTTTAGATGATCAGATCTGGGAGGTTATGAAAGAAACTGTCGGTGCCTTATGGGAGAGCAGAGGCATTCTTAACTTTACTCCTTTTAAACTAGCTTTTTTCTGCACTCATGAGTTCAAACTTTGATGGCAGTCATATCTTGTCACCTTCATAAATGATGCTGCTGGAAAACTGAGTGAGCTAACGGTGGCTTTTGATATTTTGCAGGGGAAAGGAACAAAATGTAAGGCAGTTCATATCAAAGAGATTCAAGCTTTTCAAAAGTTTTTCAAAGTGGTGTATCTGCCAAACAATCTTCGTCGAACCATTTCTGATGCGGCCCGAGAGCTAAAGGAGAAGGTGACTGGGAAAATTCTTCATCTCAAGATTCTCAGTTACGCGAAAGACAAATATCTTTACGCACTTCACTTTGGAAAAATCAATTTTCCTCCTTTACCGACTAGCCCTTTGGCTCTAGCTTTTCGACCACCATTTCCAGACTGGTGGTATGTCTCTTGGTCGAACACTCAAAATGCTTACAAGAAGAAAGACGACAGGGTGGTTCCGACGAAGTATTGGTTGCATACCTACTCAGGCTTTCTTCACATTGACCTTAGATATGTGAGAGAGCTTGTTGTAGTACCCAAGGGTAACCACTTTTAGAAAGTTCTGTTTCTTTCACAATTTGTCTCACATTGTTATTTGACTTGGTTTCTTTTCTAGTTGTTCCTCTGCCACAGGTGGTTGTTCCCAGGCCAGAAGCTGCTGCTGTCGAAACTCAAAAGAAGTCGTCGACCAAGCATGCCAAAACCCACACTGCAGGGGGGCCTTCACAATCCAAGGTATGTTTTACTCACAATTACGTGTATCCTTCTTATTTGACACCTCACTAATACTTGATGTTTTCACAGTTCATACCCATCCACACTCTTTCAGATGATGAACCTATTTCTGCTTCTGTCAAGAAGGCTGATTCTTCTGTAAGTGTGAATGTACCCATTTCAACGTCTTGTATCTTATTCATTTACTAATATCTTGATTTCTTTTGTAACGGAGTCGAAAACGCTCAGCGGATTCGACTGCTTCCTCCACAATATCCAAAAGGTCTAAGCAGGACAAAGAATCCCAACATAGTGGGGGCACTGAGGTAACGTTTCATCACTTTCTGACTGCTTCTGATAGAGAATTAAAATCCCTCTTCTAAACCCATCTTTATGTCTGCAGCCATCACCCAATGCTCAATCTCCTCACCCCAAAAAATCTAAAAGCCTAAAGAAAAGGCACACTAATATGCCTGAAAGAAAGGCAAAATCAAAGAAAAATAAAGCCCCCACGGCCGAAGGTTCAGGGGTGAGGGCCAATGAGGAAACGGAGCCAACAGAGGTCGATGATACACCGCTAATCACCAGGTGGCGAGGTAAAGTGCTCTTGACTACTTGTCATGACGCTGCCTTACTTTCACGTGTTGGTTGTAATATCGTAATAAATACAGCCATTGTTACTCCAGACCCCACACCTAGACATGATGTCAACAAGGAGACAGCAGAAGAAATTGCTACTACTCTTGCTGGAGACAATGAAACCCAGATTCCCTCACCACCACCACAAGTATTTCTTACACCTTCTAGAGCGTCTTTTAACTTGTAAAATTATACCTTTCTAATGTGATGTTCATTATCTCCTTAGGTCGAAGCTTCTGAGTCACAACCAAGTGTGCCAAAATATACTCCCCTCTCAGAAGTTTCTTCCCCTTAACAACAAACAACTCCCTACGCAGCAGCTGGTGAGTTTGTTGAACTCGTCACTTAGGATTCTTACAGTGGTTCTGATTCAGTCACTAGTCCTATCAGGCATCACGCTTTTTGTTCGACTAGTTCTGACTCTAGTCTTTCAAATTCCTTGCAGGATTCAGGGGTTCCTCAAACTGTTGTCAAAACCATTTAGATTAAGAGTTCTCCTGAGAAGAACAATTTAGCTGGCCCTTCTGGAGTAAAGGATGTTCCTGTCGATATGGAAGTCGACGATGTCGAGGCTGCTTTGGCAAGGTTAAATCAATTCATGAATCGGTACGCCACTACTTCAGATTCTGACCATTCTCAAATTCACAGCGATAAGTTAGGACCTGAGGCTGCCAAAGTCAAGAAATTGATTGACCGTGTCTGTACTCATGCTTTTAATCATGACTTGCCTCGTGCACTGCATGAATATTCAACTCTTGGGCATGAACTTCTGGATGCTATCACCCAGTTGAAAAGCCTTGAGATTTCTGAGTTTTCAAAACTGATGATAGCAGCCTTCGAAAACATCCTTTCTCCTCTTCTAGCCAACATCACTCAGACCAAGGAGTCTGAACAATTGGTTGACACCAAACAGGAAACAGTGAGGCAGAATGTGGAGATGGTGAGGAAAACTACAACGACGGTCATAGAAATAAAAACCCGCATCAATAAGAGGCGGCAAGAACAAAGCCCCAAAAGAAAAAGAGCTACTAAAATATGTAGTCAAATTGCCGAACTGACGAAAGAGTTGGAGCTTGTCAAAAGACAAGACAAAGAAATCGACCAGGCCAACACTTCTGATAAAAAAAGAAATGCGCCAGTTGACCAAGGATTCTCTTATTGTCAGTAATGCCACGACTAAGGTCGAAGAAGACTTGCACATTCTCAAAGCCAAAGCTGATGAACTAGGTGACACTGTTGTTCGTCTTGAGGGTGATTTGGGTAGTTTCCAAAGAAAATTTGGAAATTTCTGATTGATGTGTAAATGTATTCGTTGTAGTTCTCATTCCTTGTAATCTGAACTTCTATTATTTATAAAACATCATCTTTTTGGCATTCTTGTCTTATAACTACTTGCACAATTTATATTTTGTACAATTGCAATGCTGGCTTTATTATTATGTTCCAGCTCAGTTCGACACACAAGCTTTACATGGTCGAAATTGAGATTTCTTGAAGAATAGGCTTGCATTTCTTCAAGTATTTACCATTTACCCTCAGAATGCGTCGATCTAGGGCTATTTCTTCCAGTTCAAATGCGTTATTGGAAAAAACTTGGATTATTTTGAATGGTCCTTCCCAATTTGGGGACCATTTACCCAGCACCCTATCATTTATGTCCATAGGCAATATTACCTTCCAAACTAAATCATCAATATGAAAAACTTTGTCTTTTACCTTTTTATTATAGGCTTTAGCCATTCTACCTTTTTGCCTTCTCAAGGCATCAAAGGCTAACATCCTTTCCTCGTCCGAATCGACCAACTCATCAGTCATCATTTTCCAATAATCCTCAGATGGTATTTCATGTTATCGTTGAATTCTTACAGATTGAACATGTATTTCTACGGGTAAAACAACATCATGTCCATATGTCACCGAAATGGGGTTGTCCCAGTTGCCTCCTTGGGAGACGTTCGACAAGCCCACAGAGCTTGATCTAGTGTTTGATGCCAGTTGCTGGGTTTTTTACCCACATGTTTTTTGATCAGGCCAATTATTACTTTGTTTGCAGCTTCGACTTGACCATTTGCTTGAGCGTAATAGGGTGTAGAAGTTAGCAGTTTTATTCCAACTTCCTTTGTAAAATCTTGCATTTTCCGCCCGGAACGTGCCTTGGTCGGTTGTAATCGTTTCAGGAACTCCAAACCGACACATAATATGATTCTGTATAAAATCAATCACAACCTCTTGGTCGACATTTCTCAACGCTATGGCTTCGACCCATTTTGTGAAATAATCAATACCAACCAAAATTTACCTTTGTTGCTTAGATGATGCTGGTTTTATTTCACCAATTACATCTAAGGCCCACCCTCTGAATAGCCAGGGCTTTACAATAGCATGCAATTCGCTTGCTGGCACGTGTTGGATGCCCCCATGCATGTGGCATTCTTGGCATCCTCTAGCAAACTCAATACAGTCTTTCAACATTGAGGGCCAATATACACCTGTTCGCATCAGTAACCATTTCATCTTGTGTCCAACTTGGTGTGCACCACATGCTCCACTATGCACACTCGACACAACTACATATGCCTCACTTTCTCCTAGGCACTTAAGTAATACCCATTCGACAGTTTTCTTAAATAGTTTGTTTTCAATCAAAACAAAACTTAAGGCGCGATATTTTATTTTACGATCTATCAAACCCATTGGCGAACGTAAGTAATCGAACAAAGGTTTTCGCCAGTCACTGTCTTGCCCGTTATCAATTTCTAAAATTTCAAAATTTTCTGCATCTATAGCTCCTGATTTTATGATTGATAAATCTGAAGGGGATAATGAAGTAGCTCTAACCTTTTTCTTTACTTGAATACAATCTTCATTCTCATACTTCTAGTATCCTGAAGCTTCTTGTGCTAAATCATTAGCTTCTTGATTCTCGCGTCGGGGTATGTGTCGAAGGCTTGCTTGTTTGAACTGTTTCAACAATCTTATGGAAATCACAAAGTACATGATCAAATTCTCCTTAACGCATCTATATTCTTTTGACACTTGTTTGATTACCAATTTAGAATCTCCCATAATTTTGACGCTTCTTGCCCCCAATTCTAGTAGTAGTTCAAGTCCAGCAATAAGGGACTCATACTCTGCTTCATTATTAGTGCAAATACCGTCGATGGTATACTTGAACTCTACTGGCATTCCACTAGGAGAAATTATAACCCCACCAATTCCTACACCATTTTTGTGACTAGAACCGTCGAAGTATAATTTCCAAGGCACTAAATCAACAAAATTCTCTAGCATATCCACCATAGAATGGTCGACTAGGAAATCTGTCACTATTTGCCCTTTCATTGCTTTTAAGGGCACATACGTTAAGGAATATTCAGTTAATGCTAAAGCCCACCTACCAATTCGACTATGCAAAATTGGTTTAGATAACATATGTTTAATGACGTTGAAATGAGAAGAGATATAAACATCAACTGGCTTTATAAGGCATAGTTTTTCTATGCCACTATACCTAGTTTCAGGACCATTTAACATGCGACTAAGGTAATACATAAGACGTTCGACATGGTTATCGTCCTAT
This sequence comes from Vicia sativa, assembly GCA_021764765.1. NCBI lineage: Eukaryota > Viridiplantae > Streptophyta > Magnoliopsida > Fabales > Fabaceae > Vicia > Vicia sativa. Next base: position 123,921,876 of record CM038797.1, read on the forward strand.
TGAACTAACATACTACCTATGTGTCATACCCCAAATTTTGACCTAATATACCACTTTACATTTGCATCATTGCATAACTAACAGTTCAGACAGCATTAATCGGGTGTGGATTTCACATGTCAAAATTAGGGTTTCATCAGATTTTCATCTGATTCAAAAGGCAACCAATTAGGGTTTAAGTTTTTCTCACATCATTTGATCTATCTTGATCAAAATATCAGCCTTCAATCGTCAGATATCCATTTTCTCTCACAGATCAATCAAGGATCGACCAATTAGGGTTTTGATCGGGCATGAGTTTTCTCTGATTTTTTGAACAAGAAATGACTTTTTTGGATAGAGATTGGTCATTATATCTTAGATATAACATCTTGACCTAATTTCTGGATTCAAAACATCACAGAAGTTCACAGACTTCATCAGCCAATTTCTGAAACATCTGATGAAAATTCATCTGCACTGAAAAGTCAAACTTTGACTTTTGATCAAATTTTTCAAAACAAAACTTTTTCAATCATCAAAATACTTCAAATGATCCATCATGATCATAATAAATCAAAGGATTTGAAAAAGTCAACAAAAAGTCAAAAGTTTTCATACTTAGAAAAATTTCTAAGTGTTGAAATTTCTTATTTTTTCCAAACTTCATGCCATTTTTTCACCTAGTTCCAATTTGAATTGGAAAAACTCAAAACATGAAAGTTGTAGCCAGAAACAAGGTTTCCAAATGTCCAAGAACTCTCAAATCCATGGAGTCTAGCTATGCTTTTGAAATTGAAACATAAGGCTCCATGAACTTGATTTTTGTGTTTTCTTCATCTAGAAGCAATCCAACCATGCCAAATGGATCATTGAACTGATAAATATCAGCTAGAGGTAATAATTGAGAGATATGGATCAAGTTGTAAAAATAAGCACATGGTTAAAAAAGGAAACTTCCTTTTCCTTTGAAAAGTCATTCTTGCCCTCTAAGTTATCTTTGAATCACCAAAAGCTTGTACCTCTTGCCTAACATTTCAGAATATTTTGGCCTATAAATGGATCACATTTCAAGTCCAAAAGAAAAGAAAATGCAAGTTCATGCTTTCACTTTCCATCTTTGAAATTTCAAGAAACATATGTCAAATTGCCAAAGCTTGCATTTTTGAAAATTGATGAAAAAATATGATGAACTTTGGTGTCAAACATGCTTCATGATCAAAATCAAACTTGTTTAGAACTTAAAAACAACTTGATCAAAGCTGAAAATCAGAAATCACATGCCATGGACACATGCTTGTACAAACTGCCTTAACTTTCGAATTCCATTCTAAGCTTGATTAAGTTATGTTCTAATCATCCTAACACCTTCCATATACATCATAGGGATGATCCAAAACATAAACAACCAACTGTAACAGCTTAAACATAGAATTCGAGTTTCTATTTCTGAACTGTGCAGGTGGACTTGGCTGGAACGATTTGAGGTGATTCGAAGCAAGCATACCATTCACACAGCTTCCATACATGCCGATGATGCTCAAATGATCAAGAAACAAGTTCTGGAAACGCTCTAATACCTTCTTCGATTCTCACTTGAACAGGTATGAATACAAACTTGGATATCCATATTCTTTGAACTTAAATGAAAAAGCTCTTGGCCAATCTTTTTCTGCACCCATAAAGATCATAAACCCTCAATAAAATCAAAGAATCATCAATCATACATAATTTAATTTGAAAAACTCAGTTCTAGGGTTCATTGTGGTTCCCAGAAATTCAAACATGCTAGGCTTAATATAAATGCAATTAACAGTCATATTCATGTTCGTGATGAAAAATCGAGCAATTTTGATGTTTACATCATTGAATTTCATTGAGAAACAAGGATTGTAGCTAGGTTTGATGTTCTTGATTTTTTTCAAATTCAAATATTCCAACGCTTTGTCTACACGTGTTATTGTCCACTAAACACCAGCGCGCGTTTGGCTCAGTGGTAGCTTGCTTGCCCTTAAGTCTTTCTGACACGTGGTCACCCCTTTGGTCATGGGTTCAACTCCCATCAGGGCCATTTCTTTTTATAACTTTTCCAATTTTTCATGTTTTTTTACAAAACTTTCACAATTTTTTTGACCAATCAAAACTCCTTATTTTAAGGTGATTTTTTGGACACTTGTCAATAAATACATCTATTTTATGATAGTGCAAAAATTTTCAGAAAAAACTTTCATCTGATCATATTTTAATCGAGCCGAAAACGACGTTCTGAACACTTTTTCAAACCTCCTTTTAAGGTGAAATTTTCAAGTTTTCGACTTCCGATTTTTTTCAAAACTTTTCATAAATGAACTTCACATTTCAAAACATTTTCAAATCATTTTTCAAAACATTTCATCAAAACTTACATCTTTTACCACGATCGATCCGATTTAAACGATAAAATCAAATTCGTTTTCTCTCGAATTTCTCAATCGATCATGGGCCACCCTTATGGTGTAAGTCCCAACCCTTTTATGTACATATTTAGTTTTACTTGTACATACTCAAATCATCATTGTCAATATTCAAACATAAACAAATTTCTTTCGTTTGTTTTCATTCATTTGTTTATACACCGATACCATTGGTATTGAAAGGAGCATTATTCCCTGTGAAACTGCTTTCAAACCAATGGGCCTCCCTCACGGTGTAAGTCCCATAACATTCTTTTATGTACATAATATTTATTTGTACATATCAAACTCTCTTCAAATACATACAAATTTTTATCTGTACATAACACAGATACTTTTTATACTCAAGTACAGACAAACTTCGATCGTTTGTTTTTTCACTTCACTTGTGTATACACAAACCAACATTCTTTATGTACATACATCTTTTACTTGTACATATCAATTTCTTTTCATACAAAACTTTTATCTGTACATAATACAGATACCTTTTACAGATAAACTTCGATCATTCGTTTCTGTTTCGTCTGTATATACATTGAATACCATTGGTATTGAAAGGAGCATTATTCCCTGTGAAACTGCTTTCAAACCAATGGGCCTCCCTTATGGTGTAAGTCCCAAACCCCCTATGTACATCCATCTTTCTCTGTACATAAATACTCGTTCGTGTACATATTCATTTCCTTGTACACAGTCCAAACTTGTAAATAATCAAGTTACGCTCGTTTTAAACGTTCGTTTCACAGACACTTGTTTATATTTCATAAAATTCTGTAAATAAACATCATTGCATTGTTTATATTTCCTTCATAAACTCCTGTGAATACATGTCACACACACACACTTGTTTATACAACTGTCCAATTATAACATAACAATTAGTCTAACCAATAGGTTCCCCACAATTGTAGCCTCCGCTATTTCATACAAGATAATTCATCTCCAAAGATGAATTTAGCCTCCGCTTGGCTTTATACAAGATAACTCTCCCACAGTTTAGCCTCTTAGGCTTCATATAAGAAAACTCATTCATCTGAGTTTAGCCTCCGCTTAGGCTTCATATAAGACAACACTCCGCTGAGTCGCCTCCTCTTGGGCTTCGCTCAAAAGAACTCCTCATTGAGTTTAGCCTTCTCGGGCATCATACAATGAAAGAGATAGGAAATCTCAACAGCCTCCTATTGGGCTTCCAATACAAAGAATCACCCGCTAAGATAGAACCTAAAGGATGGTTTCCTGAAATCACTTTCAAATCCCTGAGAGTAAAATTTCCAAGGAAATTACTCTTAATTCCAAAAGGATGGTTTCTGAAATCCCTTTAATACAAAGCCACCCATACCCTATAGCTTCCTCTTGAGCTTCATACAAGGACCCTCGATGACCCTCGGAATGCCTCCTCTTGGGCTAACAATACAAGGACCCACGGGCTTCTTAAAAGCATCCTTTTAATCCAATAAATTTCTCCTCGAGATTTAGACATCTATCATCTCTATGGAAGAAGTATCTCTTCTATCACATCACATACAGTCAAAACTTTTTTCAAACTGTTTTCAAACAAAAACATCTCTTAATTGTAAGTGGTAAACGCTTGTACACTCAAGCAAAACACCCAATGCTTACAGTTAAAAGATTCAATCACTTTTTTTTCAAACACCTTTCTTAAACATGTAAGTGGTAACGCTTGTACACTCAAGCAAAACACCTAATACTTACGACGAAAGATTTTTATCAATCAAACTTTTCAAAATGTATGTGATGAAATAGATTAGATACATTTTCATTAAGATGACATTTGTCTGTCTCTTACTAACATCCCGTTGCTTTCCACTAGCATAAGTGGGAACTACGATTGCTCTGACTTTCTCAACATCCTTTTGAGAATACGTAGGCACAAGGTCTCATCCTTGCCGAGCAAATTTCTATCTCTCTCAGACCAAACAAACCATAGAACCCTGTAGATCCGAGCTACAAATGCTCTGATTCCCATTAGGGGATATGTATGCAGAAGATCCACAGATCTTTGCGAGCACAATAATAACAAACACTAGAATCCTTCATAATCTATATTTCCTTAAAATCCCAAAGGAGAAACTTTCCCAATCATAGAAATAGCAATTAAAACACACAAACATATCAAATATATTCATATATAAAGCTATAGATAACTATATATATTTAGGGTGCTCCATCTATTCCCTTTATATAACAATCCCCCTTACTCAGAATCTCCCCAATACGTTGCGTCTAGTTTGCGCTAGTCGTTACGCATACCAATATCAATTGAGGGTATTTCAGCTTTCCCCTATTTCATAATCATTAAATCATCTTCCTTGTGTTGAAAATAATAAAGCTTGATGCTCGCGGCATCTTTATAAACAAATCAAAAGAGTAAATCGTTTCGAGCCAGAGAATCCGAACTCACGTTCGCATCCTCTAGCGCGTCACCTTTTAACGCGAACACTATGGTCGAATCTGAGGCTGCTATATACAACCTCATAGGCCTATTTCTAAGTGGAGGTGCCAATATAGGAGGCTTCGTCAGATACTCCTTTATTTTGTCGAAAGCCTCTTGATGCTCTTCTTGCCACACAAATTCTTCATTCTTTAATCGAAGTAGTGGTGAAAACGCCTTCGTTTTGCCACTTAGGTTGGAAATGAATCTCCTCATGAAATTTACTTTGCCCAACAATGACTGAAGCTCCTTTTTGGTCGATGGCGGTTTTACGTCCATGATGGTTTTGGTCTTGCTTTGATTAACTTCAATGCCTTTCTTATGCACCACAAAACTAAGAAAATCCCCTGCCTGCACACAAAAGCACACTTTAATGGATTCATTTTCAACCCATATTCGCGCGCATCCTTTCGAAAGACTTCTGTGAAGGTGCTCTATGTGTTTCGGTTTACTATTCGACTTAATTATGATATCTTTGATGTAAACTTGCATGAAATTTTCAATAAAGTCATAGAACATAGTATTCATTACCCTCTAGTACGTTGCTCTGACATTTTTCAAGCCGAATGGCATAACCACCAACTCATAAGTGCCTAACGCCCCTGGGCAATGAAACGCCGTCTTTGGCACATCATCATCTACAATAAAAATTTGGTTATAACCAGCATAACCATTAAGCATACTTAAATACTCAAAGCCAGCAACAGAGTCGACTAACATTTCAGCCACTGGCATAGCATACTCATCTTTAGGAGTGGCGGCATTTAGATCTCTAAAATCAATGCACACTCTTAATTTGCCATTTTTCTTAATAACTGGCACAATATTAGCCAACCATTCGATATACCTTGCAGTTCTGATGAACTTGCTTTGGAGGAGTCTTTCTATTTCCTCCTTGATCTTCGACATGACTGTAGGTGCAAACCGTCGAGGTGTTTGTTTTACTGGCTTCTTTCCAGCTTTGATTGGTAGCTTTGATTCACCAACCTCAAACCAGCATTTCATTATAGTCCCAAGCAAAACAATCTTTAAATTCTTTAATAAAGAAATTACCCGCTCAAAGCTTTGGATATTGGCACCGATATAAGTAGGCCTTTATCACCTTCTCGCGCCAAGGTCGATTTCTTCTGAGGTCTGCATCTTTTCAGGCGCCATGGGATCCTTCTCGAAACCTAATGGTTCGTCGTCGTATATGCAGTCCAGACGCTGCTCATCGACGCTTCTGCTGATTATAATACTGGGGTTCCGCCTACCCATTACTTTTTGATGTCGGAAGTTTAGCAACTTCTGTTGTCATCTTTGCTTCTTCAGCTTCCATAGCCGAATTCATTCTATTTTTGGCAATATACGCCGAAATCCTTCACAAAGCTTCTAGCTCAGGCATCACTTTCATGTTGATTTCCCGTACTGTCTGCGGGTTCTTCCTGATATGGTCTTCCAGATACTCAACATCCCATGTAAACCCATGGGTTTCATGTAGCTTCAATGAAACAAATGCCTCATGCAGATTGGCATTCGTGTGTTCTGCTGGATGGCAGGGAGCAATATGGGCCAATTTCCTGTCAAATTGATTTTGGCCCACAAAGTTAACGTCTGCCATAAAATACGCCTGATCAGCTTCAATGTTTTCCACAATGCCGTCTTCGCGCCATATGATCAAGCGCTGATGCATAGAAGAAGTCACAACCCTAATTCCATGCAGTCATTCTCTGCCCAGAAGCAGATTATAACTTGGTCGACCTTGGATGACCATAAATATTGTCGGCCTAGTAACTGAGCCGACAGTAACACCCACCGACCACTTCCCATGGTGGTTTTGTTCCTCCTTCGTAGTTCGCCAAAACCACGCCAGAGGCTCTATGTCGTGTCGATTTACTCTCTTCGTGATGTAATGTGGCATTATATTCATCAGAAGGCCACAATCCACCAACACCTTGTTGATGGCCGCTTTTCCACCTTTGCTCTGATCAGCAGTGGCTTTAAATGGCTTCTCATGGCCATATCTGGCTTTTCAAAGAAAGCATCTTGGCTCTTAACAGAGCCATTGTTCATCACAAAATAGCAGGTTGGCTTATGCAAAGCCATTTCCGCAGCATCAAGGTCACTAGTGTTTTCCACCTCTGTCGGTATGTTGTACTCCTCTGGGAGTATAGAAACCACATTGACCATAATGTCCAAACTTGCTTCAGAGTCAGAGGCAAAATCATCAGTTGCCTCCTTAGAGCCAAGATCGACTGGCCTATTCACGCATTCCTTGATCTGTTGGCTAACAGCAGGGTCGACTTTGGGCTTGTACTATCGAAGACTCTTGCCTTTATTAACAGTATTCTGTTTAGCAGCAGTGGCTTGTCTCTCAGCCTGCTTCGTCCTCTGCAAACGTCTCCACTGAGTTCGACTCATTGGATTTTTTCCCATATAGTTTTCAAATACGTGGCTCTTCTTCTCAGAGCGCACTTCAAGACGATAGCTCATTGGAGCTTTTCCTTTGGCCTCTCTAATGACGCCAGTAACACTGGATGGCCCAGCAACCACGTTAGGTTTAAACCATGTTCCCTGGGGCGCAGTAGCCCGACGGAACAAATGTTTTTGGCCTAATCTGGAAGGATTGCCTCTGCCTTGGATCCCTCTTGTTCCATTGGGCTCTTCCTCTTTCCAATTGCAACTTTTGGAAATATTTAGCAGAACCCTATCAGCCAGCGCGCTGCATCTGGGGCACAAACCCACTTGAGCACCCTTGTTCTTGCAGCGATACAGAAAGCTTAGCAAATCTTCGTCATCCCTGGGGTAGACGTCAACTAAGTTGACATGAGGGCTTTCGTCAGTGCTTTCTTCCAACATAACATTGTCAGGCACTTCAGTAATTTCGACCATGTTAATGGCCACTGGTTCAGCATATAAGGCGCTTCTTGCCTCAATGGGTCGCTCGATCTTTGCTTTCAAGAAATTTCGACGCCTCTTGGAGAGCTCGCACTGCATCCCTGAAAATAAAACATTGAGAGGTTGTGTGACCAAGATAATTATGATATTTACTAAAACCTCTCTTTTGCCTTTGTTCTAATGGTGGAAATTTAGCATTTGGAGGTACTAAAATTTGACCATCTTTAACTAGTAAATAAAAAATCTCCTCACATTTGCTAACATCAAAAGTGTATGTTTTTGCAGGAGTTCTAGAACTAGTTTCGACTGTTAGACTTTTTCCTTTGGTAGGAAATAGCAACTTGCATTCATATGCTGGCCCTAATTTCAGTTCAGCCACATCCATGTTTGCTCTCTCGATATGTAGTCGACTTATATATAGGGTTTGTATCATCGAAATTGACATAAGCTACTTTCTTTCTTAGATTTAGCCTTGGTATGCCTAACTTTCTATTTTAAGACGCTTAGGTGTCAAACTCGTCACCAATTGTGACATACTTTTAACTGAAGTTGGATCTATTTTCTTTCTAATAGAATAATCCAAACCTCTAGCATTCATTTGAACAAGTTCATGTTCAGGAACTTGGGTAAAACACCTCGCCTTTAAGGATCTAAACCTCTTCAAATAGTCATCTATTGTCTCAGCAAATTTTCTCTTAATGCTTGACAATTCGACCAGACTAATCTTTGAATGCCCCTCATAAAACTCTTCGTGAAACAACTTCTCCAACTTCGACCATGAATCAATTGAATAAGGGGCAACGTAGTAAACCATGTGAAGGCTGCTTTAGTAAGGGATGAAGGGAAATGTTTCACCCTTAAACCTTCATTGTTTGCCATATCTCCTGACTCAGTCAGATATCTATCAATGTGCTTGATTGTCGATTCACCCGTTTCTCCCCCAAACTTGGTATACTTAGGTATCTTCCACCCTCTGGAGTTTTTTGTTTGTAAGATATACTCTGACAGTGGAGAAGAATATGTTGGCCTTGGCATGGTATTCATACCATTTCTGACCATAATTCTCTCGACAATGTTGGTTAAATTGTTCTCAACAACCAACTCATCATGTCGAACCGGGTCAAGAACTTGGTCAGCCTCTTGGTGTCTTTGCACTAAGACCCTAGGTTGGTTAATAGCAACGTTCCTTTGAGGCGTTGCAGCTTGACCTTGATACACAATATCTTCTTCTGCAGCCCCCATGTCTCCTTGGACATGTGCAGGTTGTCGAATTTGATGGACATGTAGGCCAACCGCTGGCAGGCGCCTGTGATACGGTGAACTGACTTTGTAGGATTTTTGTATCCAAATGTGCGGATAGCAAGAGTCGCCACCGACTTTTATTTTTATCCAATTAAGGGAAGGTAAAAGTAACAGAAAAAGACCTTCGTTAGATTCTGAGTTCGGAGAATGGTTATGAAAAGGGAAGGTATTAGCACCCTTTCCATCCGTAGTTATCTACGGCTCTTAGTTGCTCTAGATCACTTTTAAAATTGCTTTCGTGTGTTTGACAAAATGTTTTGAAAAAGGCATTTCGCTTTGACTTTGTAATGACTCATGTAGGAGTGTATACAAAGTGTTCGGAAATGTTTTGTTTGAAAAGAATTTGAACTTTAAATAAAAGTGTGTGTGAAAAGCATTTGATAGAGCGAGCAACTAAAAGACTTATTTACCCACCGTAATTGGTCGCTTTGTTGTACTTCTACATTCCTTTAGAATAGCGCTAGCCATACCATTAGTTAGTAGGTAGCTCCATTCTGGATGTAAGCGGACATTCAAGGGACATCGGATGGTCATAGAAGGCAACTTGTAGGAAGTATCCTAGCACATTCAAGGACTATCATCATTTTCGAGGCGACAATCGAGGGTCAAGATCATGTATTCGGAGGCGACATCGTGGGTCTTATGATCTTTGTATCGAAGGGACTATGATGATTTGTTTGGAAGGCGACGGTGCTAGAATACCTCCGCTCGAGGGACATGACCATTTTGAAATCGAAAGGCATCGAGAGAGAATTACCCTAAGGGGTGCATGTGTGAGAGAAGTGTGTCAAATTCAGATATTTTATCTTGAAGATTAGTGTGAGCTATGTCCAATTATTATCTTGCCATACACGCCTAATTACTAGCAATTGATAAGGGTGCGGAAAGTAAATGCGGAATGTAAGGTGCGGAAAGATAAACCTACGCTATTACATGGCTTTAGGGCAGATACATAATTTAAACTTGCGGAAAATAAAAAAACCTAGATTAAACTATTACAACCCATGAGCAATTACATTATTGGAAAATAAAATAATAAAATGATAAAGAGAAAATCGTCTGAATCGGATCAACCTGCACAAAAGTAAGAAATCGGAAAATGCAATATGAATCGAACAAAAGAGAAAATGTTAGAAAAATGCAAATTTTAATATGAGAAAATTAATATATGCTGGAAATATGATAAATATATTAAAATAATTTTTTGGGATTTTTTGGAAAAGATTTAATAATTAAAATGCAATTAATAAGGATTTAAATGCTAAAATAAAAATAAAATAAATATGCATGCAAAAATTATATTTTTTAATTTATTAAATTAAATAAACATTTTTATGAAAATAATGTAAAAAGAAAAAATGTTTTTGGTAATTTTTTAATGCAGAATAAAAATGTGAAAAGAATTAAAATTGAATGCAAAAATATTGAAATAATTAGAAAATAGGAAAATAGAGTTTTGTAAAAGTGAAAAACCAGAGTTGGTCTTAGCATGGTTCGAACCCGCGTCCTGGCCTTCAAACCTTGAGATCCTTCACTCTGACCGCTACGCCATGTGTGCATCCGTGTTTGAAAACCGAACGAGTGAAATACAAGCACGCTGCCGTCCTCCTATTGCCACGAACTCGCGCCGCTTCGCCTTCTCCAATTTGAATTTTTAAAAGTCCACGGCCCATGGTTCGACGCTATGTTCCCGCAAAACGAAAATCAAGCACGCATAATATAAATACATTCTAAAGCCATGGTTCGATTGGAAACATCATTCCGAATGCAATGGTACTGGTCTTGAGGTCCAATTTTTCCGTTTAAAGGAAACCCTAAATCGTGTTCAGGAACCCTAGCTATGGCAATACGAGTTCTAAGCCATGGAAATACAATTAACCTGCCCAGATCGCTTGCAAACTTGACACTAATCACAAAAACAACAATAAAACATGTTAAAAATGCATGATAATTGAAATACGATTTTGAAATTTTCTTGAACAAACCAAACACGGATTGCTTGATTCTTGATGTTTTTTGGCAAAGTAAAGGTCTCGATCGCTCGAGGTATCAAGGAATCTGGACACCTCAAAACGATTGAGAATGGCTGGAAGTAGGATTCCTACTTGCTTGAGTGACACGGTTTTTTGAGCTTTGGAATAGGGTTTGTAGAGCAATTTTTTCGTTCTCTCTTGATAGGTATGCATCATGTATTTATACTGGATGGATTTGGGATTGAATTTGGAAAGAATCAATCAATATTTAATGGAAATCAAATTTGATATTTCCATGAAAATCAAATCTTCAAAGCTTGATCAATTTCAATCCAATCTTGCCTTTCTTGCTCCAATTTCAATTTGTGGCATTTGTGAGTTAATTGGACCTTAAGGAAAGAATAAAATCAATCTTGCTATTAATTTCAATTTTATAATTTATTTTAAGATTTAATTTGCATTTAAATGAATAAATTACAAATTAAATAGAAAAATAAATCAAAAATTCGTGGCTTTGGCTTGGACACTCTAATTGCTTGAGGAACAAGTTAGATGAAGAAAAGTAGGCCCATTTGCAAAAGATTTGATTTTTGAAGTATCTCTCTTTGTGCATTCTTCCAAAATTGCCCAACTTGTGGATGGTGTAACTTGCTCAATTTTCCACATTTTTGAGTGTTCTTTGACTTTTTGGAAAGCTCTAAGAGTCCTCTAACCAATGTCTTTGGTCTCATCTCATTTGGAGTTACCATGCTCAATATATCTTCAAAACAAAAAGTTGACTTTTTGTTGACTTTGAAAATGACCTGTAATGTTTTGAGCTATACCTCTCAAATGAAGCATTTTTTGGACATTCTTGTGATACATGAAGTTGTAGAGAATTGAATTTCCTTCAAAATGAGCTTTGTGGAAAATTTCGAGAAAGTATGAGAAAGTTATGATCAACAAAGTTCATTGACTTTTCACCTAAACCCTAATTTAGAAAGTTTGACTTTGAGCAAATCTTGAGTTTTCTTGATGAATCATGATCAACCCTTGATCAAATGATGAATGTAACTTCAAAATGAGGATGTTGACCAAAAATCGAAGTTTTGACTGATGTTGACCACGCTTGACTTTTTGTCCAATACACCCGATTTTCAACCATCCGAGCAATTGTCTGAGGAAACTTGACTCAGGAAGCTTGAAACTTGACATGGAGAATCTTTGAAGCATATGAGGAGGCATGAAGGCCATTGGAGATGTTGGAAATCCATCTTGACTTGAGAGATACCAAACCCTAGTTTGGGTTGATTGTCTAGGAGAGTTTGTCCGATCAACTCGAGGAATCCTCGAGCATAGATGTATGAAATCTTTGAGTAGATGGAGGGCAAATTTGGGGTATGACAGCTGCCCTGCTCAATCTTCTTGTACTCGAAGGTTAGATTGACATGCTTGTCTTTCGCGACCAAGGTAGAAGATGATTGAACACCGAGTACACCGAAAATTTGCACTCACTGGTGGATGATGCGGAACGGGCTTACAGATGCCATTTGGAGAAGTTGAGACTTGGAACGAGTCGACGCTAGACTCGAGGTTGTTAATAGGAGAGCCGACAGAGATGGGCTTAAGATGCCATCCGAAAGGTCGATGTCAGTGAGTCGATGTCGACTCGTGTTCACTTTGAATGAAGTTATTGGTCCGTATTGATTTTAACCATATATGCAGATTCGAAGTGAAGAAATGTTGACAAGTAGTCGGAGATGGGCTTAAGATGCCATCCAAGGCAACGAGTCGACGCTAGACTCAGTTGTTGATAATAAGGAATCGAATAAATCTTCGTGCGATTACTCCGAGGAGATTGTAATTGGCAAAATGTGGATAGCTTCCCGCTGTGCATCGGTGTTGATCCATTGCCTCATCGGAGGATAACCGAGGTGGTCTTTCGGATAGTTTTCCGCCGGTTCGGCTTAATCGACCGCCGTCGGAGGCGGTCTTTCGATAGTTTTCCACCCGGGCTTAATCTCGACTGCTTGCAGGCGGTCTTTCGATAGTTTTCCGCCGCCTCGGGCTTAATCTCGACCTGCTTAAGTGATCATACCTATTTTGGAGAAAACAAGAGAAACTTTGATAGAATATTCGTTAGTTTTATGCAAAGTATGATGCATGATGTGTATATGAATGACATATGCATGAATTATGACTTTATGAGAGATGTATGGATGATAGATGTTGTGATATTTCAAAACATATCCATCTTGAAGAAGATGCGGATATTCTGCTTGAGAATTTCGACTTCGCTGGGAATTGTGTAGGTGAGAACCCCCAAGGAGAAGAAAGATATCCGGATTCCTCCGATGCACTATCCGACCAAGTCCCGGGCCTAGATATTGCTGAGGAAGGTAGATCGAGAAGCTCGTTGTTGGAGATCTCAGACCCCTCTGAGGAGAATCAAGGCATCCATTGGGGACCTTGTATGTAGATCTGGCCGAGGAAATTTAAGAGGTGCCCACTGGGATTCCGAGTGTAGATCTCACCGGAGAGCATTTGATAGTTGCCGAGACCGTTAGAAGAGTCTCGAGTCCGTTGTAATCCTCCGGGGAATAAAGGTGTATGTTTCTCCGATGCACTATCGACCAAGTCTTGTGTCCGGATACCGGGAGAAGGGGAGGATTGAGAAATATCCACTGGGATGAAGTGTTACCGCTGAGACCGATGTAACGTTGTTCGGTTGAGTGGAATCACCGCTGGATTAACATATACTTGGGAAGGTGTGTGGAGACACCTTTATGCTGTGGGGAACTATTTGTTGACTTTCGCCATCCCACCCCGGAACCTCGTAAGTACTTTTGAATGTTCACTTTTCGTATGTTTGTGATTAGATTCTTATTGTCAAATGCGATAGTCATTCAAAGCAAACGTTGGACTTATTGCAAACGCAAAATAAAATTGTAAAGAGAAAGAAGTTTATGCTTATTTGAAAGGTGGCGATGGCCAAGTAGTTTGTACACAAGAAAGGTAAAAGCTATGCGGAAACAATCTAAGTTCCAACTATGCTAGTACTCATATATTTCAACTATCTCATCCCCTGTCACAGAGAAAGTGAGTAGACCGATCTTCGCCATTTGAACCTTGAATGTCGATAGTAGTCCGGAAGGTGATCCGAAGAGACATAGTCGACGCTTAAATCCCTAACTTTGCCTAGACCGCCTTTCGGTTTTCACCACCGATACCTTTTTGCCCAAGCCGCCTTTTCGTGTTTTCGACTCCGGTGTACATGTTTTGTATATATCCTTTATTTTGCCCGAACCTTTGGTTCGCCAGATGCCCTTATTTTTGCCTAGGTTCGCCGACCTAGCGGGTCTCTTTATGCGTAGTATTTTTGACTATGTCTCGCTCTGTGGTGTGGGAAGTCTTCACCATCCATGGTGCTAAGTATCATAGTCTACCGAAAATACTGCCTTGACTACAAACGGTCCTCGAGGTGGGAGTCCATTTGCCCCCGGATCACCTTGTGGAAGAATGATGCGCTTGACTACTAGATCACCGACTTGGTAGACCTTGTTTGACCTTCTTGTTAAATGCTCCGATCATTCGCTTCGATAAATCATCCGCGTGGCGTAGATGCGAGTCGCTTCTCATCAATCAAATTAATCAAGCCGAGTTCGACCCAATCGTTTCGCTTAACTCGGCCCCGGAGGACTCGTCGAGGGTATCGAACCTCGATGGGTAAGACGGCTTCCATACCGTATACGAGAGAGAAGGGGTTGCTCGCTGATGTTCGCTCAGTGCGATAACCATGAAGAGCAAATGGTAACATCTCATGCCAATCTTTGTAAGTCACCGCATCTTCGATAATCTTCTTAATGTTCTTGTTGGCGGCTTCCATCGCGCCATTCATCTTAGGCCGATAAGGAGAAGAGTTGTGATGCTTGATCTTGAATCGCTGCGTAGTTCAAAGATCATCTTATTGTTGAGATTGGAACCGTTATCTCGTGATAATCCTTTCGAGTGCCATACCGATGATAAGATTATGTTTGATGAATCGAGCCACAACATTCTTGGTAAGATGCATACGAGGTCGCTTCTACCCACTTGGTAAAGTAATCGATTGCTACAAGGATGAAACGATGTCCATTGGAAGTGGGCTTAATTTCTCCAATCATGTCAATGCCCCACATTGCAAAAGGCCAAGGAGAAGTTAAAACATTCGAGGTACCGAGGTACGTGCACTTTGTCGGCATAACCGCATTTGTGACAAGATCGAGCATACGGTGACAATCGCCCATGGTGGACCAATAGTAACTGTTCTCAAAATCTTCTTAGCCATGGTGTGTCCACCGGAGTGGGTACCAAACGCGCTTCGTAACTCTTCCATGATACGCATTGCTATTTTCTCGTCTACACAATGGAGTAAGCACAAGTCGTGGTTGCGCTTTGTATAAGATGCTTCGAGGAAGAATTTAGCAAATCTTCTCATGAACTTCTTATCATTAATGATGCCCTGGATATTCTCGAGTCTCAAGATACCTCTTCACGCCATAGTACCAAGGTTTCTCTATCAAGCTCACAACAATACCGGTTCGTCAAACTTCTCAATGATGATCCGGGAGCCTCGTTGTCCCATCTAACCTTGAACATAGATGACATAGTAGCTAACGTCGCCAACCGATTCTCTTCTCGTGGAATATGATTGAAAGTAATCTCTTCAAGTAGGGAATCAAACTCGAACATGCTCGACACGAATGAGATTCGCTTCGTATCCCACTCGCCTTAATCGATCGATCACCAAAGTCGAGTCTCCATACACTTGTAAGAACTTGATTCTTAAGTCAATAGCAATTTTATGACCCATGATGCACGCTCAGATCGCCATGTTGTTCGTGCAATCAAACATAATCTGGCGGTGAAAGGGTATGTCCGTGTAGGGATGTAATGATGGCGCCAATGCCATTGCCAAGCGCGTTTGAGGCTCCATCAAAACCATAGTCCATCGGGATCCTTGTTCGTGTCCTTCGTCTGGCCTCGGTTCTTCATAATCAGAATTAGTAAAACATCTTCGTCTCGAAATTAACCGCATAGATCGATAGTCATCTACGGCTTGATGAGCCAAATGATCGGCTACTACACTTCCTTTGATCGCTTTCAGAAGTGTACGGATGTCATATTCGGTCAAGATCATTTGCCATCTTGCTATTCTTCCGAGAGAGTGGTTTCTCAAAGATGTATTTTATCGGATCCATCTTGAAATCAACAAGGTAGTGTGAGTCAACATATACTGCCTTAGTCGCGAGCGCCAAAGCGTTGCAAGTTTTCAAGTCTGAGTATCTTGTTTCACAATCGGTAAACTTTTGCTAAGGTAGTATATTGCATGCTCTTTTCGACCAGACTCGTCATGTTGCCCTAACACACACCCCATTGAGTTCTCTAGCACCATCAAGTACATGATAAGAGGTCTTCCTTCGGCGGGCGGCATTAGAATAGGAGGATTCTGAAGGTACTCCTTGATTTTGTCGAAAGCGATCTGGCAATCGCCATTCCATTCCACTACTTGATCTTTCTTTAGTAACTTGAAGATTGGCTCACAAGTAGCGCTTATGTGCAATGAATCTGCAATGTAGTTCAATCGCCCAAGAAACCTCGACCTCCTTTCGGGCGCCGCATCTCTTGAATGGCTCTAACCTTCGGGATCAACTTCAATACCTTTTCCATCGACTACAAACCCTAGGAGTTTTCCGGATCCGACTCAAAGGTGCACTTGTTAGATTAAGTCTCACTGCACTTCTTCAATCACAAATAGTTTCGCAAATGATCAAGATGTTCTTCTTCACCCGATCGAGCTATCATGTCGCCGACGACCTCTATCTCGTGATGAATCATGTCATGAAATAATGTCACCATAGCACGCGATAAGTGGCGCTGCTCTTCAATCGAACGGCATAACCTTGTAGCGAAAGTGCCCCAGTAACAAAAGTAGTCTTTCCATGTCTTCGAGCCATTTTGATTTGATTGTAACCGAGAAACCATCCATGAAGGAGAAAACCTTATGCCGAGCGGTGTTGTCAACCGTAACATCAATATGAGGAAGTGGAAAATCGCCTTCGGACTCGCTTTGTTCGATCTCGTAATCCACACACATTTGTACCTTACCATCCTTCTTGGTACGGTACCACATTAGCAACCCATCGGATAGGAAGTAACAACTAAGAAGTAGCGCTGAATCGTTTATAATCTCGGCTTTGATTTTCTCGACATCTCGTGACGCATGCGATTTAACCTTCGTTTCACCGAGAAAACCTTCTTTGTCGCAATCGTGTACCACAATATCAATGTCCAAACCAGCATGTCTTCGTATGACCAAGCAAAACCTCAATATAGTCTCGTAGCATCCGAACCAACCTTTCTTTAACACTGCTCAAGACCCGCCCTATCTTGATCTCTTTTCTCTTCACAAGACCCAAATTCACAACCTCAACTTGCTCTTCGTGGTCAGATAATTCGCTTCTTGTCAGAAAGCGGCAAGTTCTCCGGCACTTCACAATCTTCCTCACTTTCGCTTTGGCTTGGTAGATCGGATTATCAAGTCATATTTAGCAATAGCATAGTCATATTAACTAGATTCGGAGTGACTCGCAGTTGTATCACGTGTGTGTAAGAAACACATAGCTTTTGAAGGGTGATAAAGTAAAGAAAGAAAACAAACAATTGAATGCAAAAGTCCAACGATTTATTGAATGAAAATACGCAAACGACAGATAATAACCTCGCAACGAGCCATGATGCCCGGCAAGGCACTAAGCTTTCAAAGTTTATTGTTCAAAACATAAAGAAATACGAAAAGCAAAACAAAACAAAAGCAATTACTCCCGACTAAAGGAGATTGGTATGACGCTTCGCCTTCCAATTGCTGAGCTCATGATCCGAGTTGGAAGATCCACTTGCGATGTCGAAGCCGTTGTCGCTGCCTTCTATAGCATGGATTCCACTGACCGATGCGGAAAGGAAGTTGGCGGCACGTTCGGGCGTATCATCTTCCCCTTGATAGTGAAGCCTAAACCACTTGTCGATTTGAAAGGAAGATCGTGGAGCGACCCCAAATAGGCTATCTCCTTGTTCAACAAAGCTTGAGCATCTTTCAATGAGGCCATCCTAGGCGGAGCTTGTGTAACCTCAGAGGATGGAGAGTCAACAGCATGACTGGGTATTGTTTCAAAAGCTTGACAGGAGTCTCAAGAATTCACCTTCCATCTCGAGGTATCGGAATGACCAGATGACCGACCATATACTCTTCTTCACCACATACGTAACAACCTTCCTTTCACCGGTATTTCAGCGATGTAAGGTACGCCCCATGTATCCAAGGGCGCCAAGTAGGTAAGAGTCGGACGGATGTCCATGACAAAGAAAGTGGAGTCAAAAGTCCGGGAACCGACTTTACAGTGTATGAGCTTCTCATCGCTCGCTTAGAACCATCAAAAGCTCTCACAATAATGTCACCGGTCTCGTAACCAACCCTTCGACATCAAGCGATCAAAAGCTTCTAGGATATTCGAGCGAACCGTGTCAACCAAAACATGAGATAGTGGTAGTACCTTGCATTCAATGAGATGTGCAAGGCTTTGTTATGTTTCTTTCCGTGGAGTCAAATCAAGATCGAGAAGCCTAGGCCGTTGTTGGCGGCCAGCTAGCAATACAAACTTCGAACGATCAAGAGTAGTGTCTTGCACATGAGCATTCTTCGAAACTTCACCAAGGCATTAGCATGAGCCTCGAGCACAAGAGCAAAGCGAGCATGGAAATTTTGGACTGAGTCCATCCCTAACTGCTCCACGACATTGTAATCACTCTTCTTGATGATCTTCGAATTTCCTCCATTTCTTGTTTGAGGTGTCTTCAGAACTCCTTTGGTACTTCGAAAGGGATGAGTCAGGTTCTTTCCCTCTAGGGGATATTGATTGAGTAGTGGAATGCGAGCCGAGTCGCAGTGTCTTTGGAGGAGAGATCTCGGAGAATACCTTCCTTCGTCACCTTATCGATCCGTGATGTTGTCAATGTCGAATGGTAGCTTCAATGGTCGATCTTCAATGGTCGAGGGTCTTGCTTGACGCCATGATAGTAAACATCACCCATAGTTCCAAGGGATAGCTTTGTCGAGGAATATGGAACCGCTTGGAGAAGTGATAATGAGAGGTGCCACCTAGG
This sequence comes from Vicia sativa, assembly GCA_021764765.1. Classification (NCBI taxonomy): domain Eukaryota; kingdom Viridiplantae; phylum Streptophyta; class Magnoliopsida; order Fabales; family Fabaceae; genus Vicia; species Vicia sativa. The sequence goes on from CM038797.1 coordinate 123,941,093, forward strand.
CACAGATCGCAGGAAATTTTATTGTGTTAACATCAAGATAGTCTTCGGGAAATCGCACCCCATCCGGTCGCTTTAACATCTTCAATAGGAATCTTGTAACTATCAGAACATGTACTTCACCATGTAATCATATTTTCCACTTGGCTGCCCCAAGGTGTCCCACAGATGGTACAGCTTCGCATTGTCAATCTTCAACTTAGACATTTCTTCACACACCACGTGGTTTCGTAAATAGTATCTCACGGTTATCCATCATACCGAACACGCCTTCTCAACCAAGCACAACCATCGTGCGATGGGCACCAACGACAATTCTCGGCATCCCGGATTGACACCGGCTTGCAACAAATTCTTCTTAATACCATCGAGGAATGGTCAAGTCATCTATGTTGAAAACATAAGTATCGTCACCAACAGATTGGAACTCTTGTCATGGTTAGGCATAGGCGCATTGATCACATTCGAGTCTCAACAGAGGATCAAATTCAATGCTTAGCTTCAATCATATCTTGAATCTTGTTCTTCGAGCCCAACAATTGTTAGTGTCGTGCCCGGCTATTGGAATGGTAAGCACACTTAGCATTAGGATTGTATTTGGAGAGGAAGTGTTGACATTCGAGGAGGATCCTCAAGGTTATCACTCGCATTCAACATGTGTTGCAAGGCTTGCACAAAGGCATGTTGATCTTAAAAGCCTCGTGGCGCTCGTTACGCGTTGTCTCACCGAGGTTGTCCGATGTAGGATTGAGATCACAACCCCACAGTTGAGCGGTCGGTCTTGGCTCGGCTTTTCCGACCACACACATTGGCTTCTTTCTTACCACCAAAAGATTTCTTCGACATTCAAGATGACTCTATGAATCTTCCCACTCTTGATACCACTTCAATGTGCTCAATATCACCGGTGAATCCGGATGAAGAATTTCCAATCGATGATTGAAGAATGGGCTGTCGGTGTTCCCATAAACATATCAACCAACTCCCTATTGGACAAGGGTGGTTGAACTCTTCCGCTAGATCTCTCCACGAGCATACTCCTTGAACTTCTCGTCACGACCCATAGACATGCTTTGTAGTTGCATGCGAGTGGGTGTCAACTCAAATTGTACTCATATTGAGAAAGCATCGCTAAGTCACCCAAGTACGGATACGGTCATTCTCTAGCTAATAGTACCATTCAATTGAGTTCCGACAAACTCTCTTGAAAATAGTGCATCCACAACTTTCTCATCGGTGTGGGATTGATCTTGGACATAGGACTTCAAATGCAGCTTAGGGCAAGACATGCCATCATACTTGGCAAAAGTTGGAACTTTGAACTTGGGAGGAATCACAACACCGTGAACAAGACTCGATCATCAAAGTTCAGCCGGACATCTTCAGGTTTCCACAAATTCGACGATCTTCAAGTTGTTTGTACTTGTCATCTTCATCGAGTGTTGGCTATAATCGAATGATCCTCTCCTCCTTTCTTTGGCTCGCCACCTTCATCACCCTTGGTACTCCCCTCGGTATGGACACTTCCTTCAGAGAGCTCAATACGGCTGACCACCTTAGGACCCCTTTGAAACGTCTACCCATGTTGAGGAGACCAACAACCTTCTTCTTCTTGTTGATGAGCTTCTTCGATCTTCTTGGCCTTGGACCAAGTTGGTGAACATCAAACCGAGCATTCGAGCCCGGAGATCTTTGATGATGCTCAAGAGCCATTTCTGCTAAAATAAATAGCGAGCAAATGAGAAAACCAATCTCCAATGTACCTGTGATGCAATGTTATGCTATGCTATGCGATGTTTATGCGAATGCAATGCAATGTTTTCAAGGACCTAAGAGATTTAAATTTGTTAAACAAGCAATGAACAAACATTTATTAGTACTTCTCATTATTCTTTTTCTTTTTAAGTACAAGAGATAGTTCAAAGCAATAAAAGAAAACATAAACATCCTAAAGCTCTAAGTCTCCCATGGGCGCTTCCTCTTGGTGCCGATGTAAGCGTTGATGTTTCGCTCCTCGTGAAGTAGCTTTGTCAACTCTAGAACTTTCTTCTCGCTTGCATAGCACTGAGCTTCAAAGGTATCCCTTTCTTCTTTTAGTTGAACCCAGGATCTCTTCAAGTCTTCAAAATCAGTAGGCATGTCAGGATGGAGAACAGCATAAGGTACGTCACCTTTAGCAACAGGTTCCATAATTACCGGTAAAACAGTGAATGGCATCATGAGGTTTTGAGCTCGAGCTCGCACCCATTTGAGGTAAGGTTCCCAAGGAATGGAGTTCGGGTGCCCCAAAGTCTTGGTATCAGTCTTCTTTACCATGCCCCAAGCGTGTATAAACCTTCGTCGGTAATTCTGGAGATCGTGGTTGTAGTCGAACACAACATCTTGGAGAAGTATATCATGTGGACCATCTCTTCGGGCAAATCCAAACTGACGTAGAGCTAAGGAAGGGTTGTAAGTAATACCTCCCCTTATACCAAGTAGCGGTACATTAGGGAATTCTCCACAACGCTCAATGAATGTGAAGTCCTTTTGAGAGAAAAGATTCCAACGGATGTCGGAATGAGAGAGTGACATTAATCTTTGAGACCATCTCAACCTTTGTTCATTCTTCAAAACTGATGGAGGAAGGTGCGAAATAAACCACCTTGAAAGTAACGGTATACAACACATGAGAGTTCCTTGTCGCTTAGTAGTACGAGTGTGGAGAGAATGCAGGATGTCTCCAAGCAAATTAGGTACTGGATTGCGGGTAAGGAACAACTTGATGGCATTGATATCGACGAACTGATCCAAGTTAGGAAATAGAACCAAACCATAAATTAGCAAGGCCACAATGTTCTCAAATGCATGGAAACTCATAACTTTGAGGAATTCTCGGGCTTTCTTAATTAGGAACTTGGAAAGTAAACCCTTAACTCCACTTCTAGTTTCCCAATTGGCTTCAATGTCTGAATGCTTAAGATGTAAGACGGATGCAATGTCTTCGTACTTAGGAACCTTTTCTAAACCGGTGAATGGCAATTGGTCAAGAATAGGTATCCCAAGTAGCTTAGTGAACTCTTCTAAGGTAGGAACCAACTGATAATCTGGAAATGTAAAGCAATGGTGTTTCGGATCAAAGAACTGGAATAGGACATGCATCATATCTTCTTCAAAACCGGAGATAACCAAATCAAGTAGATAACCATGTCTTTTGATGAACTGAGCATGGTCGGGAATTTCTGAAACCAATTCTTTGAGTTGAGAAGGGATACCCATGAAGTTGATTCGGATAGTCTTTCTAGAAGCCATAATCCCTACAAAACAGAGCAAAGATAAATCCCTAGGTCCTTGAAATAGTTAGAAATGATATGCAATGCAAATGATGTCATGATGTCATGTTTAGCACACACAAACAATTCACACAATGAGCCTAGGTTTAAGGCTTGCAAGAGGTATAGGTGATTACCCCACCAAAAGTTTGAGTTGGTTCATCCTCCTATAATAGTAACCGGTTCTAGGAATCTCATATCACGATCTTCCTCGAGGTGCTTATTTCAATCGACGGCAAGTGGTCGATCAAAATGTCCCAAAAGTCGATCTCAATGAGCGTAGCATCGAGTATCAACCAACCTTAGTCGCACCAAAGCCGCCATCTCACTACCTTCTAATGGCCAAGATGGGTCAATTAAGGTTCTAAAAGTTTAGTTAGCGCTGATGACACCACGAAGCCAAATACTATCTTCAACTTGGGAATGAAGAGTATCGGACAACCAAAGTGTCACGCTAACGTAGCCATCATGTTGACCGTTTAGTTATCGTCTAGCGGTCGCAATGATCTAATGCTACTTACCTAAAAGGAAACCGATCCGTAGGATCCCCAACAATATAATACCCAAGCAACCCTTAAAGATAAAGCATACAAGTCAAACAGAAAGCATTAAAGGTTATCTAGAAATCCCTAAGGCAATTCTCTCTTTTTAGGGTGTTCCCCAGTGGAGTCGCCAGTTCTGTGATACGGTGAACTGACTTTGTAGGATTTTTGTATCCAAATGTGCGGATAGCAAGAGTCGCCACCGACTTTTATTTTTATCCAATTAAGGGAAGGTAAAAGTAATGAGAAAAAGACCTTCGTTAGATTCTCGAGTTCGGAGAATGGTTATGAAAAGGGAAGGTATTAGCACCCTTTCCATCCGTAGTTATCTACGGCTCTTAGTTGCTCTAGATCACTTTTAAAATTGCTTTCGTGTGTTTGACAAAAAAGTGTTTTGAAAAGGCATTTCGCTTTGACTTTGTAATGACTCACGTAGGAGTGTATACAAAGTGTTCGGAAATGTTTTGTTTTGAAAAGAATTTGAACTTTAAAAAAAGTGTGTGGTGTGAAAAGCATTTGATAGAGCGAGCAACTAAAAGACTTATTTACCCACTCAGAATTGGTCGTTTGTTGTACTTCTACATTCCTTTAGAATAGCGCTAGCCATACCATTAGTTAGTAGGTAGCTCCATTCGTTGGATGTAAGCGGGACATTCGAAGGGACATCGGATGGTCATAGAAGGCAACTTGTAGGAAGTATCCTAGCACATTCGAAGGGACTATCATCATTTTTCGTAGGCGACAATCGAGGGTCAAGATCATGTATTCGGAGGCGACATCGTGGGTCTTATGATCTTTGTATCGAAGGGACTATGATGATTTGTTTGGAAAGCAACGGTGCTAGAATACCTCTACGTTCGAGGGACATGACCATTTTGAAATCGAAAGGCATCGAGAGAGAATTACCCTAAGGGGTGCATGTGTGAGAGAAGTGTGTCAAATTCAGATATTTTATCTTGAAGATTAGTGTGAGCTATGTCCAATTATTATCTTGCCATACACGCCTAATTACTAGCAATTGATAAGGGTGCGGAAAGTAAAATGCGGAATGTAAAGGTGCGGAAAGATAAACCTACGCTATTACATGGCTTTAGGGCAGATACATAATTTAAACTTGCGGAAAATAAAAAAACCTAGATTAAACTATTACAACCCATGAGCAATTACATTATTGGAAAATAAAATAATAAAATGATAAAGAGAAAATCGTCTGAATCGGATCAACTCACAAAAAGTAAGAAATCGGAAAATGCAATATGAATCGAACAAAAGAGAAAATGTTAGAAAAATGCAAATTTTAATATGAGAAAATTAATATATGCTGGAAATATGATAAATATATTAAAATAATTTTTTGGGATTTTTTGGAAAAGATTTAATAATTAAAATGCAATTAATAAGGATTTAAATGCTAAAATAAAAATAAAATAAATATGCATGCAAAATTATATTTTTTAATTTATTAAATTAAATAAACATTTTTATGAAAATAATGTAAAAAGAAAAAATGTTTTTGGTAATTTTTTAATGCAGAATAAAAATGTGAAAAGAATTAAAATTGAATGCAAAAAATATTGAAATAATTAGAAAATAGGAAAATAGAGTTTTGTAAAAGTGAAAAACCAGAGTTGGTCTTAGCATGGTTCGAACCCGCGTCCTGGCCTTCAAACCTTGAGATCCTTCACTCTGACCGCTACGCCATGTGTGCATCCGTGTTTGAAAACGGGCAGTGAAATACAAGCACGCGTCGTCCTCTATGCCACGAACTCGCGCGGACTTCTTCTCCAATTTGAATTTTAAAAAGTCGCGGCCATGGTTCGACGCTATGTTCCTGGCAAAACTGAAAATCAAGCACGCATAATATAAATACATTCTAAAGTCATGGTTCGATTGGAAACATCATTCCGAATGCAATGGTACTGGTCTTGAGGTCCAATTTTTCCGTTTAAAGGAAACCCTAAATCGTGTTCAGGAACCCTAGCTATGGAAATACGAGTTCTAAGCCATGGAAATACAATTAACCTGCCCAGATCGCTTGCAAACTTGACACTAATCACAAAAACAACAATAAAACATGTTAAAAATGCATGATAATTGAAATACGATTTTGAAATTTTCTTGAACAAACCAAACACGGATTGCTTGATTCTTGATGTTTTTTGGCAAAGTAAAGGTCTGATTCGCTTCTGGAGGTATCAAGGAACCTGTTGGACACCTCAAAAACGATTGAGAATGGCTGGAAGTAGGATTCCTACTTGCTTGAGTGACACGGTTTTTTGAGCTTTGGAATAGGGTTTGTAGAGCAATTTTTTCGTTCTCTCTTGATAGGTATGCATCATGTATTTATACTGGATGGATTTGGGATTGAATTTGGAAAGAATCAATCAATATTCAATGGAAATCAAATTTGATATTTCCATGAAAATCAAATCTTCAAAGCTTGATCAATTTCAATCCAATCTTGCCTTTCTTGCTCCAATTTCGAATTTGCTGGCATTTGTGAGTTAATTGGACCTTAAGGAAAGAATAAAATCAATCTTTGCCATTAATTTCAATTTTATAATTTATTTTAAGATTTAATTTGCATTTAAATGAATAAATTACAAATTAAATAGAAAAATAAATCAAAAATTCGTGGCTTTGGGCTTGGACACTCTAATTGCTTGAGGAACAAGTTAGGATGAAGAAAAGTAGGCCCATTTGCAAAAGATTTGATTTTTGAAGTATCTCTCTTGTGCATTCTTCCAAAATTGCCCAACTTGTGGATGGTGTAACTTGCTCAATTTTCCACATTTTGAGTGTTCTTGGACTTTTGAAAGCTCTAAGAGTCCTCTAACCAATGTCTTTGGTCTCATCTCATTTGGAGTTACCATGCTCAATATATCTTCAAAACAAAAGTTGACTTTTGTTGACTTTGAAAATGACCGTAATGTTTTGAGCTATACCTCTCAAATGAAGCATTTTTGGACATTCTTGTGATACATGAAGTTGTAGAGAATTGAATTTCCTTCAAAATGAGCTTTGGTGGGAAAATTTTGAGAAAGTATGAGAAAGTTATGATCGGTCAAAGTTTAGTTGACTTTTCACCTAAACCCTAATTTAGAAAGTTTGACTTTTGAGCAAATCTTGAGTTTTCTTGATGAATCATGATCAACCCTTGATCAAATGATGAATGTAACTTCAAAATGAGGATGTTGACCAAAAATCGAAGTTTTGTGTATGTTGACCACAGTTGACTTTTGTCCAATACACGATTTTCAACCATCCGAGCAATTGTCTGAGGAAACTTGACTTGTGAAGCTTGAAACTTGACATGGAGAATCTTTGAAGCATATGAGGAGGCATGAAGGCCATTGGAGATGTTGGAAATCCATCTTGACTTGAGAGATACCAAACCCTAGTTTGGGTTGATTGTCTAGGAGAGAGTTTGTCTGATCAACTCTTGAGGAATCCTTGAGCATAGATGTATGAAATCTTTTGAGTAGATGGAGGGCAAATTTTGGGGTATGACAGCGCCTAAGAAGTTACATAGGCGTGTTAATTGTGCTATGACCTGTCGGTTTGTTTCTGCAGATTGCCTATTAGTTTTGACCGACTCTTGCACTATGGAGTTAAACACATTCCCCATTTGTTTTGTCAACATATTGACTAACTCATGGTTGCTGTCATCCATCTGCTGTCTCAATACCGCCACAGAGGTGGTATTTAAGTGTTGAACATGCATTTCCCTATTTGCCCCCATTACAGATCCTTGTAAAGGGGCGTTAGCATTCTGCAAGTTGTCAGACACCACTGCTATACTAGGGGTTGACTGATATCCCATCATTAAAGAATACGGTATTCCATAAGAGGGATTTGCAGCAGTACCAAATCTAGGAATTGTTGTGTTCGGGATGACGCTCGTGGCCACCACAGGCCCTGGACTCACCGGTGTGGTCTGGGGAATGGGAATTGATATTGAGGCAGTTGGCCTAGAGGCATTTGTTGTGCTGCTTAGAGGGGGAAATGACGCTACTTGCGACACAACTGTGTCGGCAATACCCAGCATTCTGGATGGAATCTCATCCACGTTCGACGCAGATGCGTAGTTTGTCATCTTAACTGTACGTTTCTTAGTGGGTGACGGTTTCTTATTTGTTGAGTTTCCACTCCTAAATTTCATACACTTCTGAGACAAATTCTAATAATATTTCCAACACTTAGAACTCTGTCCCACCAGGTGTGCCAATTTGTTTACTGTGGAAAATGGTAAACAACCGCTGGTCCTCCCAGAGTCCTAAAACTAAAGGTTACTAGCGAGATCGACCAGTTGATCTCAAGACACGTGCTAAGATTTCGGGTAAATTACACTACTTCTGTAAATGAAACTAACCTTGGCCCAGAAACGGTTTCCAGAGCCTAAGAAAATAGTGCAATGGCTTTCCACACAAGAAGGATTCTGACTATTGGTGACTCGTGACCAACAGTGTATGTTATGTTTTGGTGAAATAAAGCTAGTGGTGACTCGTGACCAACAAGCAAATGAACAGAAATAAAGTAAAAAGCAATAAAGACAGAGTTAAATGTAAAAAGGTTTGCATTAAAATAAAAGTCTGGTGATTCACGTACATCAAATATTGCGTACTCTTTCTTCCTTTAGCGCGGAATTGAGTAGAGTGTTAGCAAGTAATTTGGTAGTAAAAATGAACACCCCTAATTCTAAACATTAACTTATTTATAGGAATTTACAGAAATAACCGCTAAAGCTATCCACGGCTAAGATTTGATCCTTGGAAGTAACTTTTGCCCACGTTTTATACTTCACTTAAAACTCATATCCCACGAACTTCTGAGGTAACTACCCATGATCTCTTTATTTGACTTTTTCCCGCTTCGTGTCTTCAAAGGAACTGCCTTCAAATTCTATCTACTTCCTTGAAGCACAATAAAATTTCCTAAGTCCACTAGCGAACTACTTCGACAGCGGCAACATCTCGACTAGTGTCCTCTTTTACCTCAAATCTCTGTCAATTCGACTATTATGTAACGTGTCGACATGGTCTTGTTTTCTTAATGCTATTTTGCTCTAGTCGACGTAGCTTGGCCTTTAGAGCCAAACTTCTAACTAACAAGCATTTCTTCTGGAACTTCTGACTAAGCTTTGTTAAAATGTCTCCAGAGGCTACCTCCATCTAAGATTGGCCCTTAAGCTGTACGAACTTTCGCCTCTGAACCATGCCTTTAGTTTACTATACGAAATTTTATCCAACACATACATTGCATGCCCAAGCTTACCACAACGGAAACATCTTTTCACATCAACAATGCAAGCAAAACTCTTATGCCCAGCTTGCCCATATTTGAAACAAACAATCTTAGCAGGAGCATCTCCCCTACTAGTATTCTGGCCCTAAGCAGCTCTCTGTTTACCTCTACCAGCATCATAAGGCTTGCCACGGTCCTGTTGACCCTTGCCTCTCTTATCAGACAGAATCTTATGATGAGCATTACTATCCTCCTCATAGATTCTGCAACTATCCACCAGATCGGAACAGTCACGAATCTTCTGGTAGCCAACAGCTTTCTTAATATTCAAGCGCAACCCGTTCTCAAACTTGATGCACTTGGAAAATTCAGCACCTTCCCCATTAAAGTGTGGGTAGAACTTAGCCAGCTCTACGAACTTTGCAGCATACTCGGTTACCATATGGTTTCCCTGTTTTAGCTGAAGGAACTCGATTTCTTTCTTACCCTGAACATCTTCAGGATAATACTTCCTCATAAATTCTCTACGAAAAACAGCCCAAGTGATTTCCTCATCTGCAGCCTCCAATCTCTGACACGTTTCCAGCCACCAATCACCAGCCTCACTGACTAACATATGCGTCCCATAATGAACCTTCTGCGGTTGGGTGCAATCCATCACGCGAAAGATCCTCTCTATCTCTTTCAGCCAATCAAGTGCTCCACCAAGGCCATGCTTACCCTTGAACACTACCAGATTCTCCCTCTGGAAAGTCGCCAAACTTCGGGATCCAGCATCCCCGCCAACATTCGGCTGATTCTCCACCGCATTAGCCATTGCTTCCAAAGCAGCAGCAATTGTGACATTGTTCCTTCCAGCCATCTCAACTTACCACTGCAACACAACCAATAGTCAGAAATAATTAACAATACTCGATTGTTAAAGACTCAACAACTTGGCCAGACGGACCGACCTGCTCTGATACCACTAATGTAACACCCCGATTCTACCCCATGTATTTATTAAATAAAATATCAGAGTTTTCAAAAATCATTGTTGATTAAAAATCCACATAATTGGAATGCCACAAGTCAACATAAACTCAACGTAAACATGTCATTATCTCTTCAACAAATACATAGCACTACTCAACGGTTATCAATGAAATCAGTTCAATAAACATGCAGCAGAATCCAAATGGTTCTACAATGCAAAACAAAAACATCTCATGAATATTCAACAATACTAGTTTCAACATAAAACAATGAAATAATAGAAACATCGTGCATTTTCCCCCGAGTGCTACGTATCAGAGCAAACGACACTAAACTAGAACCACATCAGCAAGGACTACTCCTCTTGATCACCTGCACGTTACCCATATAAAGGTAACGGAGAAAAAAACAAAGGGGTGAGATATCAAACCATATAATTGAAGTTGTGATAAACAATCTATAGTTTGAAATCATATAGCATCACCATTTGTAATCACACAAGTAATCAACGGTAACTCACATCTAATTCATCACAACATATAACCATCCACAACAACTAGCAATCATACACAACAACGTAATCCAATTATCACAGCAACGGTATCATGAATTATTATGACATGCGACTTGATTAATGCACATGCATGCGGTACCAATGGAGTGAAACTCCCAACGTAATTCCATTGCCAGTAATTTCGAGGCATCAAGGCGTAAACCTTCAGCGTAAACAACATTGCCCCCAACGGCTCAACGTATTCTGCCAACATAGGCCAACATATAATGCAATGTAGATATGTAATGAAATCAAACAGCATACGACGACAACAACAACAACAACAACAACAACAATGTATCCAACAACATGGTCTAACAACGCAATCCAACAACGTTGGCCATCAAGCCTCAACAACGACAACGTACGACGATAACAAAATCACATACGGAAACTACCTAAACTTATCCAAATTCCCACTTACAGTTTTTAACAACATTATTATAGGTTAACTCATGTTTCCAGCTTTCCAACAGTTCAAACGGCATCAAAAACGGAGTTACGGTCGCGAAGATACGACCAAAACAATTTTCAGAAATTATTTTTCACTTCCAACACAGTATGAGTCGATACAAAATCTCATGTGTCGATCCATACACAGATTGTATCGACACAAGCATCGTATGAGTCTACTCATACGTTCTGCAAAATTCTATTTTTTTCCAGTTTTTCTTCAGTATGAGTCGACGCAAGCTCCCTTTGTATCGACACAAAACTGACTTGTATCGATACATACCACATATGAGTCGATACAAGTCCTACATAACAGCCCCATGAGCCGACACAAGCCCTTTTGTATCGATGCAAGCTGTTCTCATGCTTCTAGTTTTTAAAATCATAACAGCTTGTATCGACACATAACTCTATGGATCGACTCATGCTGCAAAATTTCACCCAAAAGCCTGATTTTTCCATTGTTTTGCAATTCCAATCAACACCATTCTTCACCAACAATCACAGTACAACATATGCAGTAAATTGGTGCATTCCTTTCATACAATTAACAACAACACGACATAGAATTGTACAATCAACAACAACAATATACACAGAATACAAGATCATATATTCCAATTTGGGATTTTATACGGTTAATCACATAGATACGACACAACCTAGTGAATCATACAATCCCTAACTACCAATTTCCCATCATATCCCCAATTATAGAGCAAGAACCCCACCTTTACCTTGGATTGAAGGTTGCTCTAGAATTCCTCGGTCGATTCACCTTTCTCCATCAAAATCTTCGTTCTGGTCACTCTGCCACTTCTGTTCTCAATTCTACGTTTGCTTCCACTGAAAACCAATAAGTCCCAATTATTATTACTAATTTAAATAATAATAATCCTTATAATTACTAATTGGGCTTAATTACACACCCCCAACCTTACTATCACCAACGCCACTCTTCAGGCCCACCTCACTGACTTAATAATAATAATATTATTATCAGTATTATTCCTCGACGCGACCAACATAATTATTCAAAAATAATTATTTAAAATATTTAATTAAATAATTTTAACTAAATATTTCGGGTGTTACATTTTGCAGAAGTATAAATGTTAGGGTTTGAAGTAGAGAGGTTGAAATTTGGTTGTTTTTAAATGAATGGGTGTTGGGGGTAATTATGTGTGTTTTCTAAAACAACACGCAAACTTCGTAAGTGCACTTACGAATTCCCAAAATAAGGTGAATTCCAAAGTGCACTTGCGAATTCACCTGATTTTCAAAAATATAAGGTGAATTCGCAAGTGCACTTACGAATTCACCTTATTTTTTGAAAATCCTGGATTATTTCGTAAGTGCATTTACGAATTCGCCTTGTTTTGGGAATTCGTAAGTGCACTAACGAAACTTGAGTGTATTTATGGTTTTTCACCAGGGGTGAGGAAGAATCTCACTTGGTGGGTGAAGAAATTTCCAAATATTTATTAATAGGGTTAACAGTCATTTACCTTCGGTCATATAGGTCACTTTCGAAAAATCTCCCTGTAAATTAAATTACATAGTTTTCCCTAACATTTGAAAAAAGTCTCTCTTAAAACATTAAACATGCCAACTCATCAAAAATGATGATGTCGCAGCGTTTTTCATTATTTTTTATTTTCACACGTGTTTAGTGACTTTTTCTTGGACAATTTTATCCTTAGCTGAGAAATAAAACATCTTGATAAAGGGCATGCGATGATGTTCAAAACCCTAAACCCTTTTTTCTTCTATCTTTGTGTTCTCACTTCTCACTTGTTCTTTTGTTCGCACCTGCTCTATCATTTTCACTCATTCTTTCGTCTTCATTATTTGGTTGTTTCAATCAAGATCAATGAAAACGTCAGATTGTTCATAGTCAAGCATATCTTTAATCTACATAAGAACTCTGAAATGATGTCATAATCACTCCCATGAAGTTGTTTGTTTCAAAGTCGATTGCAAATTTTGGCATGAGGTATTGGAAGTGTAATTTTTGGGGTAAGAAAGATGATTGTCAGTTATTCCATTAGAATGATGAATTTTATGGGGAAAGAGAAACAAACACAGATGGAGAAGTGTTAGATCTGATGAAGAAAATGGACAAAGATTTTTCGAGATAGATGGAAGAATTGAAGAATAAGGTTGAAGGCTTAAGGAAGAAGATGCATTTTGAGATAGTTGTAATTATTTGTATCTGGGTGTTATTTGTTATAGCTTCATGTAACAAATACTAGGTTTTAGTTATGTTTTGGACTAATGGAAGATATTTTGTAATGTATTGTTGTTATATCAATGAAAGATGATTTATTATATTTTGAACTCGTTTTAGTTATAATTTAAACTAATGGAAGAAGATGCTTTGTAATGTATTATTGATATATAAATGAAAGATGATTTATTATGTTTTAGAATGGAAGATCATTTGTAATGAAAGTTCATATGTTATGTTTGAACCGTAATGGAAATTCATTTGTAATGTTTTGAACTGTAATGGAAGATCATTTATGCTATGTAATTTGATGTTGTCATTTGGACATTGATGAATAAAAAATTTGTTCATACATTAATAGGTTTCAAAAGGCAAATGCATATTGTCATTACAACCAACATAGATATCTGATTGTGGCTTATAAAATGAGTTTCAAAGGGAACATAATGTGCATAACAAATTTGTTCCAAAACATGACATAGAAAACAAACATAGTTGTTACAAAATGATATAACTGAGTTGTACTTATAAAACCAAATTGTCACCTAATAAAAACCTAACTATTGGGTCATTCTCCTAGAAATTTCTTCTCATTGTCTTGATATCTTCACTGTAGATTTTTCTTCTTCATCAACTCCAATGGTGCCTCTGAATTTAAACCAGCTCCATCACATATTTTAGCTCTAGAAATAGCTTTCAACCTATCACTGCTCCTTTTAGGTCCTTGAGTAACAACATTTTTCTTCTTATCAACAGTTTTGCAAAGCCTTTTCTTCTTCTTTTGAATTGGTTCAATAGTGGGAACTGGCTCAGGCTGTGCATCATGTCCTTCAATTGGTACAGACACATGAGTGGAAACTGGCTCAGGTTGATGAAGACACATTGTTTATATTTAAATGTTATCATCATTTCATCAATTAGTGCATGTAGCTCTGGGTCATTTATGCCATGAGCACTCTCAACAACATTTGACTCAACTCCTCCTTCATTTCCATCAGCAAATGAAGATGCTTTTGTCCTTGGTGTTTTCCTATGCACACAGATTATATGAATGTGAGAATAACAATTACGTAGTATACTAAAACAAGACTTAATTACAATGAATAATTACCTTTATCTTGAGTGCATTTGGTTCTTGATCCTTTCTCTTACACTTTCTTGAATTATGTCCAAGCTTGTCAAATTTTGTACATCTATAAGTTACACCATGCCTCTTCATCCTTGACCCACTTTCATCATGTTCCCTAAACCCTAATTTCTTAAGCCTGCCTGGACCCTTCTTGTATTGAGGTGGCAACATCTCCTTAACATACACAATAAGACACATGCCCATATTATTGATAGGACTTACTTTGTTTTCCTAACAGGTTTTGTTAGGCTCTCTTATGTAACAGGGGTCAACAAATGTTTCAGGATTCATATTTTGATATTGTATTGCAGATACAACATGTCTACATGGTATCCCAACTAGGTCCCAAAAGCAACAAGTATAAATTTTCTTTCCAAGGTCAACAATAAATTGAAGGCCATTGTATGGATGATGGACTTGCCACAACTCATTCATACTCCATGTTGGCAGGCATTCTCCACTCAATGGCAACCAATTTGTTCAAACATCTCCTCAAACACACTAACTAGGCCCTACAAACATAAACAATACATGACAAATTCAACAATTTTAGATTGGACAAACTTAAACAAAAAAAATAACAAATTTTAATAACTTTAGTTACCTTTTGTTGATCTAAGATAAACACATATTTTTTTAATCCCAATGTTTTCCATTAGTAACTGCATAAACCATTTCAAACCATCCTTAGTTTCAGTCTCCACTACCCCTAAAGCCAAAGGGTAATACCGGTTATTTGAGTCCTTAGCAACAACCACCAAAAGTTGACCCCCACATTGTGTCTTAAGGTGACACCCATCTACTTCAATAAAGGGCCTGCATGCCTTAGTAAACCCTTTCTTACACTCATAATTTATTCTTACACTCTACCTTAACCATATGAATCTCATTCTTGACAAATGTTATCTCTCTTCCATTTAAGTCCGACCACTCCCTAGTAGCATCTTTAAACTCAGATAAAGAATTAAACTCCATACCCAGTTTAAATTGAAAGTCTTTATTAAGATGCTCACCTCTAAACTTTGAATACTTTGGATTGATATTTTTCTATCATTGTCACTTCCATCAGGTTCAGAGTTATCCAGTTCTTCATTATCATAGTCCACCTCTTTACTTCCAACATTATTCCTATGTGAACTAGATCCTAAAACAATTTTAGGAACCAATACATTCACATTGGGTTGCTTGGCCATGACTTTCATCTTTTTAGGATCTCTAGATTCCATTCTATTGTATCTAAAAAACCTCCCATTTATCTCAACCATATTACCTGGTTCTGTTCTTTCTTCTTCAACTTCAAAAAATTCTTCATCCTCTACTTCAAATACTCTTTCTTCTTCACTGTCATTGAACCTTATGCCTCCATCACCATCATCATCATCAGAGTTGTCATCATCACTACAGTCACAAAACAGATCAATATCAGGCTTTAACACTCTACTATTCATGTCCTTAACACCCACCATGTTCAACCCATAGATGCGCATCAACATTACCACTCAAGTAGTGATTAAAAACCTCTCCAACTTGTACATCATCAATGACTTGAGAAAACTCTTCATCCCCTCCTAAAATCTTTCTCCAAAGCCTAAACCCTTTTATGCCCCCCAGTCTTTCACCAAGCTATATGCCTTGAAGAAACTCCACATATCAGAGTCTCGCTCTTCCATGATGGTTTCACTCCCTACCCTGTAAAACACGTGCTTATCTTGCACAAAATTTCCACCATGGTGGAATATAACACATAATAACCCAATTTCTTCAAAGACACATTTACCCAACAATAAAAAATCTCAATAAAATACATGCAAGTGAGACCTGGTAAAGTTTACAGAAATCAAGTATTTGGACCATTAAAGATTCGAATTGAGATATGATACTTCAGGACCAAGCAATTCTTCATCCTTTTCTCGAGGTCTGAAAGGATCTTTCTCTACATCTAATGATCTAACAACTATTAGAGTAGACAATGGGTGACATTTGTCCATATAGAAGCGTTTTCACACCTTTTCTATATAGCCTTTTTGATGTATATATATTCTTTTGTCCAAATGCTCAATTTGTAAACCTAGAGATAATTTTGTCTTTCCTAGGTCCTTCATATCAAACTCTTTCTTTAAGAAATACATATCTTTTGGAAGCTCTTCAGGAGTTCCAATAATAATTATGTCATCAACATAGACATCTATTATTGCAAAAAAATTTCCTGATCTTTTTATAAAAATACAAGGACAAATGGAGTTATTTGTATATCTCTCTCTAAGCAAATATTCACTAAAACGATTATACCACACGCGTCCAAATTGGTTCATTCCATTGAGAGATTTGTGCAATTTTATAGAGTAGTTTTCTTGAGACTCATAATTATGTGCATTTGGTACATTGAACCTTTCAAGGAGTTTCATGTAAATTTCACTATCAAGTAAAGTATACAGATAAGCTATTACAACATCCATCATTGCAAATTAAGCCCTTCATGTGCTACAAGGATTATTAACTATTGAAAAGTGCCTGCATCCATTACAGGTGAGTATGTCTCATCAAAATAAATTTCATGTATTTGCAAAAATCCTTGAGTGACAAGTCGAGCTTTATATCTCACAGTTTCATTATTTTCATTTCGCTTTCGCACGAAAACCCATTTGTAACCAACTGGCTTCACACTTCAATTGCATCTTGCCATTTTGGCCAATCCTCACTTTGTCTACAATTTTTAATAGACGTTGGTTCATGATCCTCTTTGTCATTTATCACATTTAACGCTATATTGTACGAAAAATATCATTTAAAGTCGACTTCATGTCAGTTCCATTGTATTCTATTTCGTACATAATTTATCGAGATCTCTTTATTTTCATGAGTTTCAGGTACTGGATCAACATTTTCTTGAGATGAAATGTTTATTATGTCTAAAGATTCTTTTAGATTTTCTATATCCTCACTTGCTCCATCTTTATTCTTAGCTCCCTTTCTTGTTCGAGGATTTTTATCTTTGAAACTGATTGGTTTGTCATGCTTCAGTCGTGGTTGAGACTCATTGGATTGTCCAACATGGATATCCATTTTTATTGGAGCATTTGTAACTAATATATATGATTTTGTCACACATTTTGGATTAGTGAATGCATTTGATAGTTGATTTGCTAAGTTTTGCAAGTGAATTATCTTTTGAACATCTAGCTCACATTGTTTTGTTCGAGGATCAAAATGAGATAATGATAATTCATTCCAATTGTTCACTTTTTCCAGCTTCTTATTCTCTCCCCCTTAATGCTGGAAAATTTGATTCATTAAAATGATAATTAGTAAAATGAGCAAATGAATAAATCTCACGTTGTTGGTTCAAGGTATTTTATAATAGATGGAGATTCATATCTGTCACACCCCAAATTTTGACCTAATATACCACCTTACATTTGCATCATCGCATAACTAACAGGTCAGACAGCATTAATCGGGTATAACACTCACAGGTCAAAATTAGGGTTTCATCAGATTTTTATCTGATTCAAGAGCTAACCAATTAGGGTTTGAGATTTTCTCATCTTATTTGATCTATCTTGATCAAATCATCAACCTTCAATCCTCAGATATCAAATTTTCTCACTGATCAATCGAGGATCGACCAATTAGGGTTTTGATCGGGCATGAGAATTCTCTGACTTTTTGAACAAGAAATAACTTTTTTGGATAGAGATTGGTCATTATATCTTAGATACAACATCTTGACCTAATTTACGGATTCAAAACATCACGGAGGTTCACATTCATCGATCGTTTTGAAACATCGATGAAATTTCATCTGCATAGAAAAGTCAAACTTTGACTTTTGGTCAAATTTTCAAAACAAAACTTTTCCATCATCAAAATACTTCAAATGATCCATCATGATCATAAAAATCAAAGAATTTGAAAAGTCAACAAAAGTCAAAGTTTTCATACTTAGAAATTTTTCTAAGTGTTGAAATTTCTCATTTTTTCCAAACTTCAAGCCATTTTTTCACCTAGTTCCAATTGGAATTTGAAAAAACTCAAAACATGAAAGTTGTAGATCATGGAAAACTCTTTCCAAAATGTCCAAGAACTCTCAAATCCATGGAGTCTAGATACACTTTTGAAATTGAAACATAAGGCTCCATGACACTTGATTTTCAAAGTCAAAACATCAAAATTATAGGTCATTTTGCATTTTTCTCTTCTAGAACCTTTGCCACCTTGCCAAGAGAGGATAGGACTGATAAAAATCAGTTGGATGTAATTATGATAGGATTGGATCAAGTTGAATTTTTAACCATGGTTAAAAGGAAGGTTCCTTTTGCATTTAATGCCAAAATGACTACCTTGCCCTCTAAGGCAGGCAAGTCAAATTTACCAATGGCCAAACCTTGCCTAACATTTTCAGAACCTCTTGCCTATAAAAGGGTCACATTTCAAGTTCAAATCTACACCAAAGCATTGCAAGAATCATGCTTTCTCATTTCTTTCTTCCAAATCAAGAAACATGATAAACTTTTGAAAAACTTGCAATTTACAAAATCAGTGAAAATCATGAAGTTCTTTGGTGTCAAACATGTTGCATAATCATTATTAAACTTGTTCCAAACTTAAAATTAACTTGAACAAGGCTGGAAATCAGAAATTGCATCTTATGCACATAAGCTTCCAAAACTGCCATAACAATCGAAACTGAAGCTTGGCTTGATTTCTTGAGTTCTGAGCAGTCAAACACAATCCATATACATCATGGAGTTGATCCAAAACAAGAACAACAACCTGTAACACTTCTAACCACGATTTCCAGTTTCGTTTTCAAGCTTGTGCAGGTGGACTTGAGTAGAATAATCCAAGCATGCTCATGAAGTGCAGACCACTCATACACCATCCCTAGAGGCCGTTGAAGCTTAAACAAACAAGAAACAAGCTCTGGAAACACGTTTGCCCAGAATTCGATTCTCATTTTTCCAGGTATGAACACGAACTTGGTTATCATGATTCCTTGATTCTTTTGACAAAAACTCTTGGCCAATTGTTTTCTGCACTCATAACGATTGATAACCCTCAATAAAATCAAACAATCATTAACTACATGTAATTTAATTTGATTTCTCAGTTTTTAGGGTTCTTCGTTTTCCCAGAAAGCAAAACATGATAGGCTAAATATAAATGAAATTAACAAGCATATTCATGTTCGTGGTGCAAAATCGATCAAGTTTGATTTTTACATCATGCCATTTCGTTGAGAAACAAAGATTTTAGGTTGAAATTGGATTTCTGAAAATCAAAATGAAAACCCAGAAATACGCGCGTGTTCTTGGTGTTCTTCAATTTTCAAATTTTTAAATTATCCAATCTTACATCAACGCGTGTGTTAGTCCACTAAGCATCCCAGCGCATTTGGCCCAGTGGTTGTCTGCTTGCCTTTAAGTCTTCTTGCCACGTCCCACTCAATGGTCATGGGTTCAACACCCATCGGACCATTTTTCACTCTTTTACAAACTTCCAATTTTTTCATGTTTTTTTTTATCAAACTTTCAACATTTTTTTGACCAATCAAAACTTCTCATTTTGAGATGATTTTTTAAACACTTGTCAATAAATACATCTATTTTGTGATAGTGCAAAAATTTTCAGAAAAAACTTTCATCTGATTAAATTTTAATCAAGCCGAAAACGACGTTCTGAACACTTTTCAAACCTCCTTAAAAAGGTGAATTTTTCAAGTTTTCGACTTCCGTTTTTTTCAAAACTTCTCATAAATGAACCTCACATTTCAAAACATTTTCAAAACATTTTCAAATCATTTTTCAAAACATTTCATCAAACTTGCATCTTTTACCATGATCAATCCGATTTAAAACGATAAAACAAATTCGTTCTTTCTCGAATTTCTCGATCGATCATGGGCCACCCTTATGGTGTAAGTCCCAATCCTTTATGTACATACTTAGTTTTACTTGTACATACTCAAATTATCATTGTCAATATTCAAACATAAAACAAATTTCTTTCGTTTGTTTTCATTCGTTTGTTTATACACTGATACCATTGATATTGAAAGGAGCATTATTCCCTGTGAAACTGCTTTCAAATCAATGGGCCTCCATCATGGTGTAAGTCCCATAACATTCTTTTATGTACATAATATTTCTTTGTACATATCAAAACTTTCAAACACATACAAATTTTATACATACATAATACAAATACTTCTTTTATACTCAATGCAGACAAACTTCGATCGTTTGTTTTCACTTCACTTGTGTATACACAAACCAAACATTCTTTATGTACATACACAATCTTTTCCTTGTACATATCAAACTTTTTATCTGTACATAATACAGATACCTTTTACAGATAAAAACTTCAATCAACTATTTCCGTTTCATCTGTACATTTTACACTGAATACCATTGACATTGAAAGGAGCATTATTCCCTGCGCTTTCAAATCAATGGGCCTCCCTTACGGTGTAAGTCCCAACCCTCCTATGTACATCCATATTTCTTTGTACATAAAAACTCGTCCGTGTACATATTCATTTCCTTGTACACAGTACAAACTTGTGAATAATCAAGTTGCGCTCGTTTTAAGCGTTCGTTTCCGGACACTTGTTTATATTTCATAAAGCTGTAAATAAACATCATGCGTTGTTTATATTTCCTTCATAAACTCCGTGAATACATATCACACACACACACTGTTTATACAACTCTAGTTATAACATAACAATTAGACTAATCAATAGGTTCCCACATATAGCCTCCGCTTGGGCTTCATACAAGATAACTCATCCCAGTTGAGTTTAGCCTCCGCTTGGGCTTCATACAAGACAATCCATCACCATGGGCTAGCCTCCGCTTGGGCTTCATACAAGATATTTTATCTCCAACGAGTTTAGCCTTCTCTTGGGCTTACAAAGAAACTCTCCCTGAGTTAGCCTCGCTTAGGCTTCATATAAGACAAAACTCCCTGTTGAGTCGACCTCCTCTTGGGCTTCGTTCAAAGAACTCCTCATTGAGTTTAGCCTTCTCTTGGGCATCATACAATGAAAGAGATAGGAAATCTCTTAACCTCCTATTGGGCTTCAATACAAAGAATCATCCGCTAAGATAGAACCACGAAGGATGGTTTCCGGTGAAATCACTTTCAAATTCCCAGTAAAATTTCCGGTGAAATTGCTCTTATTCGAGAAAAGGATGATTTCTCGGTGAAATCCCTTTCAAGCCAAAGCCATACCCTATAGCTTCCTCTTGAGCTTCATACAAGGACCCTCGATGACCCTCGATGACCCTCGGATGCCTCCTCTTGGGCTAACAATACAAGGACCCATGGGCTTCTTAAAAGCATCCCTTTAATCCAATCAATTTCTCCTCGAGATTTAGACATCTATCATCTCTATGGAAGAAGTATCTCATCTATCACATCACATACCAAAACTTGTCAAACTCTTTTCAAACTCTTTTCAAACAAAAACATCTCTTAATTGTAAGTGGTAACGCTTGTACACTCAAGCAAAACACCCAATACTTACGTTAAAAGATTCAAACATCTTTTCAAAACATCTTTCTTAAACATGTAAGTGGTAGCGCTTGTACACTCGAGCAAAGCACCTAATACTTACGATGAAAGATTTTTATCAATCAAACAACTTTTCAAAATGTATGTGATGAAATAGATTAGATACATTTTTCATTAAGATGACATTTGTCATCTCTTACTAACATCCCGTTGCTTTCCACTAGCATAAGTGGGAACTACGATTGCTCTGACTTTCTCAACGTCCTTTTGAGAATACGTAGGCACAAGGTCTCATCCTTGCCGAACAAATTTCTATCTCCCTCAGACCAAACAAACCATAGAACCTTGTAGATCCGAGCTACAAATGCTCTGATTCCCACTAGGGGATATGTATGCAGAAGATCCACAGATCTTTGCGAGCACAATAATAATAAACACTAGAATCTCACATAATCTACTGTTTCTTAAAATCTCAAAGGAGAAACTTTCCCATTCATAGAAATAGCAATTAAAACACACAAACATATCAAACATATTCATATATAAAAGCTATAGATAACTATATATATTTAGGGTGCTCCATCTATTCCTTTTATATAACAATCCCCCTTACTCAGAATCTCCCCAATGCGTTACGTCTAGTTTGCGCTAGTCGTTACGCATACCAATATCAATTGAGGGTATTTCAGCTTTCCCCTTTTTCATAATCATTAAATCATCTTTCTTGTGTTGAAAATCATAAAGCTTGATGCTCGCGGCATCTTTATAAACAAATCAAAAGATTAAATCGTTTCGAGCCAGAGAATCCGAACTCACGTTCGATCCTCGGTAGCGTCACCTTAACAAACAGAAAAATGGCGACTCTGGGAGTACTGAAACTTTGATTTTCAAAAAGAAAGCGCGTTACTCGCGAGAACACCAAGCTTTTTGTTTTCAAAAAGAAAAAAAGGGATAAGCTTTTCATATTTTGCATATATCTTTTCTTTATTGTGTGTTTCGCGATTTCATCGATGGAAAGAAATCCTAACCGGATTTAAGAAACATTTTAAGATCTAGGTGGAGGTATTACGTGAAGTTCAATGCTTTCGAAGTTAATATTTCCAGATGGAGGTTGTCTTGAGGGTTGTGTTTAGCAAGTAATTGCAGCGTATTTTTTAGGGAACTTAAGAAGCTGAGTGGACTGTAGAACACATAAACCATCCTGGCCATTAGGATGTAGTGCAGAGATTATTCGGGTGTAAGCCTAGAATAATTGTCATGCGATACTACGATCAGGCGAGTTTCTCTTGAAAATATTATTGGACCATCGAGTATTCAACAAATCCAATAATGTTTTGAAGGGGAGTGTTGAGCCTGTATTATCAATAGAACCCGATTCACAGATGAATAAGCCCTTAGAATTTAACCCCGTTGATTCTTATCGTTGGCTTCATGATCGTGACTTCGAACGCTTGACCGTGTGTATAACTACTAACCATGTTTGCCGCATTCATGCATTCATTCATTCATAAAAACAAAAAAAAAATCATTTTCTCTTCCCATTTCCAAAGAATTTAGAGATTTTTTATTTGTAAAATATTTTAGGTTAGAGTGATGGACGTCAGAGGAAGATTCCCCAAAAGATACAGTTTTAGGATTCCTGACGTAGGAAAGTTGAAAGAGTTAGCATCCTTGGTAGAAGATCCCTCGGATTTCAGAAAACGCTATGGAACTCTTTTAACTCTTCTGAACGCTAACGTCGATGAAGGACTTCTCAAAACCTTCATTCAATTCTACGATCCAGTCTATCGCTGTTTCACTTTCCCTGATTATCAGTTGATGCCTACTTTGGAAGAGTATGCGCATATCCTAGGAATCTCAGTATCAGACAAAGTGCCTTTCAATGGTTTGGAAGCCATTCCCAAGTCACAAGTCATTGCAACAATGACTCATTTAAAGAAATCTGAGATAGACAAAAACCTAACTACCAGAGGAAAACTCTTAGGACTAACCTCAAAATTCCTAATGGAGAAGGCTCTCAAGTTCTCTGAAGCTGGTAGTATGGTAGCCTTTGAAGCTATTTTAGCTTTACTCCTCTATGGATTGGTGTTGTTTCCCAACGTCCCAAATTTCGTTGATATCAACGCCATAAGGATCTTTCTGATTGGAAATCCCATTCCCACCCTGCTTGGTGATACGTACGTCTCTATTCATCATAGGAATCGTCAAGGAGACGGAACTATCGTGTGTTGTGTACCTCTGTTTTTCAAATGGATTACCTCACATTTACCTAAATCTCCTATCTTCCGCGAAAACAAAGACGAGTGGCATTGGTCAAGAAGACTCATGTCTCTTACAAACGACGATATCCATTGGTATACCTTGGCAAACAATGAGATGGAAATCATTGAGAGCTGTGGAGAATTTGCCAACGTACCTTTCATTGGTACGAAAGGAGGAATCAACTACAACCCATTCCTAGCAAAATGTCAGCTCGGATACGCAAATTCTGGTAAACCTCCCGGTTTTACAGTAGAAAGCTACTTCTATCATGAAGGAGAGGATTCCCAAGGATTGAAGGCTAGGATGATTAAAGCTTGGCATCACATCCGAAAGAAAGGAAAAGGTAAGGCAAAGAATTGTGTAGCCATGGAAACCTACACTTCTTGGATAAAGAAAAGAGCGAAGGAATTTCGAATGCCTTACGCTTATGAGGATCCCATGTTCTCAGTCGCTTCCAAATCGACAAATTTTCCCGTTGAGTGTGGGAGAATACCAAGAAGCCTTGACCAAGATAAGGTTTGAGAAAGAAGCTTTGGAAAGCAAATTCCTTAAGACTAACCTTGAGAATGAGAAGCTCAAGAAGCAAGTCAAAGATCATGAAAAGACGCTCTACTTCCAGGATGAATGGCTCATGGAGAAAGATGAGAAGATTCGCGGAAGGATAGCCATCCATCCAATACGTCAAGGAAAGGAAAAGAAAGCTCGAGGAAATGACAAGCCCGCTCCCAACGAGTGGAAGAGAGTCATTAGCAAGCTAAAAGCGAAAAGCCAAACTAAAAGCTCACTATGGGAAGGAAATTGTCCGCATCAAGCCTTTGGATCGTCATCCGACGAAGACGTTTAATTAGTTTAATTTAGTTTGTAATTTTATCATTTATTTTATCATTTGTGTGAGCAATGCTCCAAAAAAAAAAACAATTGTTGTAATCTTCCTTCATTAATCAATAAAATTTGTGTTTTCCATCCAAATATTTGCCAGAAATATCTCGTTTAGCGTAAATTCTTTGGAAACTTCTTTTCTTTACAATCATATTCATGCATCATACTTTGCATTTAAGTCTATCATCTAGAGTCTAATCATTCACGCTTTTGATGTCATTTTCGAGATAGAAAAATTGTCAGTATCGCGTCTTAGAGTTTCTCGCGTCCGACCAACTCGAACGTACGATACCAGATCAAAAAGAAGAAAAGTAATGGAGAATTTTGAGCAAGAAAACATTGAACTCCGTAGTACGGTAACTACACTACAAGAAGAAGTGGAGAGACTCACATATTTAGTCAACTCGCCCACAAAAGTCAACAAGCGACATCGGCGATCAAAACCAGCGGCAACTTAGAGGATACTACTACTCGGTTTAATTTATTCGATCGAGTTCACCTTCATGCGGAGGGCTATCCATGGGAATGCCTTTTAACCCGGCATCGGAGTTCGCCAACCGACTTCTCAAACAACCTCGCTTGAAATACCTACTGCGCGCTACATTCACTTCAAAACGTGGAATAACTTTTCCACAAGTAACAATGTCGGTTTCTCAACCGATCATGTTGAACTCAGCTTCCGTAGTGCACACTACCACCGACGAAGAAGTTCATCACACTCCAGAAAATAGCACGAACGCTCGTGGTTCAATGGAGAATCTCCAGGAACAACTCCTCAAAATGCAGCTTGAGATAAAAATGATTCGAGTGAAAGAATTGTTTGGAAAAAACGCCCAGGATCTGTGCTTAGTTCCTCGCGTAAAAATACCTGCAAAATTCAAAGTCCCTGACTTTGAAAAGTACAAAGGAAACTCCTGTTCGCAAAGTCATCTCACGATGTATGCCAGGAAAATGTCTACGTACAATGAGGATCATCAGTTGCTGATCCATTACTTCCAGGACAGTTTCACCGGTGCCGCACTAAAGTGGTACATGGGTTTAGACAGCACGAGTATCCAAACATTCAACGACCTAGGCAAAGCCTTTATCCAGCAATACAAATTCAACTTGGATATGGCTCCTGATAGGGATCAACTCCGCTCCATGTCTCAAAAGGAAAGAGACATTCAAGGAATATCTTGCGATGGAGGGAAATTGCTGCCCAAGTCAACGCCCTTGGAAGAAAGAGATGACTAAGGTATTCTTGAATACTCTAAACTCATTCTACTATGAGCGAATGATCGCTAGCCCCGGAGACTTCAACGAAATGGTAAGCATGGGAATGCGACTAGAAGAAGGGTTCGGACGGACGCGTAACCAAGGAAGTAGGATCTTCTAGTAATACCAAGAAAGTTGGAACCAGCTTCCCAAGGAAAAAGAACATGACGTAGGAATGGTATCCCGAGAAACCACGCAAGAATGTCATTCAACAACGATGGTGGCCGCCATAGCACCCTCGTCAACACAACTCCGTGAATTGCTCCGCAATTTCAACAAAATCGACAAACTCAACCCTCGTCAGCAGGCTTTTCACAACCAAAACCGTCGCCTCGGGTCACTCGGTTCGACCCAATTCCATGACGTACAAACTTTACCTGCGCTTATAGAAAGGAATCTAATGAACAAGGTTACCACCTCGGTCCACGAAAACTACCATGGTGGTACAAGGCGTATCTTGCCCTTTTCACCAAGGGGCACCAGGCCATGACCTTGAGCATTGCATAGCATTGAAGGCGAAGATTAGTGAAGGCTAATCTTCTTTCCTTGAAACACAAGTCCGAATGTGCAAGCCAATCCACTTCCCTCATAGTGGACACTCGGTGAATCTAATGCTAAGGAATAGACGGTACCTTGTCACGGATGTAAACTTAGTCAAAGGAAACTTGGTGCATCTCCATGAAGCATACAAGAAAATGAGTACCTTCACTAAGCACAATTATGACTTGCTATATACGCTCCAAGAATATCCATGGATGTCCCACCATAAGCGAGATATTCAACATTTGTTAGACATTGGTGACCTACAAATTCTGAAATAGAGATGACCATGGCGTAAATACAATAGGGCATTTTCCGCATGAGCTTTTAGTCTCGGATATCAACTCGGAAAATCCGAAGTAAACGTTGTGATCCCTTGTTTCAACATACCCGAGCATGTGGAGATCGCGTCTGGTTCCAACATTCCAACATCTCCTTTGGTGATTTGCCCACCGGTCTGTTCGCAGTTCTACGAGCAATTCTTTACCAAGACAATGCAACCTTGATAGAGGATGGGAAGGAGAAACCCATGCCTATACTTCCACTAATGTCAATATAATCGGACGAGTAACGAAGTGGGCGAGTACACGCCATTGCCACCAAAATCGCCTTCATTTGTTAAACAAAACCAAGTTAACATATCTTACGAGAATCACAACGATTCCCATTGTTATCCAGTACAAACATTGGTTCTGATGGAACCAACATCAACTCGACTTTGACGAGATCACGAAACTAATCAAGAAGAGCGAATATCGAGTCGTGACCAATTAATGCACTCCTTCAAAAATTTCAATCTCTTTACTCCTTAACTCAAGCTCACCGAGAAGCTTTGATGAGAGTACTAGACCGAGCTTATGTGGATCACGATGTGACTACGAGACCAATTTGGAGGATCGTCTCCAACATAACTGCAATAATCGAGTTTTAGTGACGAAGAACTTAGGAAGAAGGAAAGATCACAACTTGGCCTTGCACATCTCGATGCCAAAAGCGACTCGCTCGTTTAGCTTACAAAGGAACGCCAATGAAGTTCAACGACATCATAGTAAGAGCTTTCGATGGATCGAGAAAGTCGGTTATTGGGAAGTTGATCTCCCATGACAATTGGCCTCACACTTTCAAAATTACGTTCCAAGTCATGGACGTACCTGCGTATAGTGCTTGCTAGGAAGACCTTGGATCCACGATGCGAGGCGTAACTTCTCTCCATCGAAATTAAAATTCACGAGAAATGGAAAGTTGGTGACCATCGGTGAACAAGCTTTACTTGTAAGTCATCTGTCCAGTTTTTCCTTCATCACTGCCAATGACATTGAAGCGCCGCATCTCCCAGAAAATCCGTTAGAAGATGAATCTATTAAAAATAGATCATCTATCTCTTCATATAAAGAAGCGGCACAAATGGTGAAAGATGGCAATACTCGAGGATGGGGACAAGTTATCAAACCTGTCAAGAATGAAACGAAAGCCGGACTCGGGTTCACACCCGTATCCTCCAAAGAAAAACAGAAAGATGAAACACTTTCCCCGATCAAGGAAGTATTTCATAGTGGAGGTTTCCTAAACCCTATTCCGCAAGAGGTTAATGTTGTAACCATTGAAGAGGATGAAGATGATCCATCTGAATCTGAAGAGTGGAGCACTTACTTGAATAGCTCTGAGTATGTGTCCCAAGAGGAATCATATGCACTGACTGATCAATTCAAAGACATGTCCTGCAAAGAACATGAAAATCCACGGTCCGAAATTTGGGATACCTTGGGAGAACCAAGTGGCAAATCGACTACATGGTGAAATACTGCGAGCTCAAAATCCGGATCGAAGATATCCAACCCACGGATGGGGTGATGACTTTGACTACCCTAGTCAATCGAGAAGAGGAATACTCGTCTTCTCAAACTAATCAACGAGATCGAGGTCCCAAATGAAGATCTCTTTCAACACGTCGTGGATTTCACCAAGCCGATCACGGTTACCACTACATCAACATGATCACGGAAGATCAAGAGTATGATTCGGGATACGATGCGGAAAGTGTCGCGACAACGAGTCTCTTCACTCAAGACGGAAGGAACATCCCCATATTCAACACAAAGATCAACAGAAGTACAAGGCTATCTCTCATACTTCCCGATTAATCAAGAAGATCGCTTTAGCACACCAAAGGCAAAGGCCATCGTCCGAGTCTTTAAAGCACCTCACCAAGAACCAAAGTTTACTCGAGGTTAAACCAAGCGGAAAATTACCAGTACCTCGACTTCCAAGGAGTTCGTCACTATTGGAAACCTGTTGAAGTTAGGACTAATGTTCATAGCTCTAAGTAGTTTATCTTTGCTTTTTGTTTTGAACTCTCGCTTCGCCCAAAGCGAAGAGATGTTTTATAGGGTTTAGCTTTTAAATAATTTCTCTTTGTCTTGCCCAAGACGAATGAGTTTGTATTTTAGGGCCCTGTTCATATTGTAAAACATAAATAAAACGCGTTGTTTTGTTTCCACACTCTGTGTTTATTTTCATTTTTACCCTTTTCTGGAAATGATAATCCTAAAAAAAAAAACAGTAAAAAAAAATCATAATAAAAAAAATTAATCTGCATACATTAATTTTCAAAAAAAAAAAAAAACTTTTTTTTAATCAAACGTAAATCAAACATGCAGATTAACAAATGGACAAATCCATTAAAAGCAATAACTCTACGCTCTTTCTCAACTTTGAAATCTCCTATGAATTCGCCGAAGAGGAAGTTGAAGAAGAGATCCCAAACACGAGAGTACCCACTTGGGGCATCGTACAAAGATAAGAAAACTCTGAGGAGGCTTTCAAGAAACTTCTTCCTCAATGAAGATGTGCTATACAAAAGAAACTTCGACCTGGTTTTGCTCAGATGCGTCGACAGACAAGAAGCAGATACAATCATCCATGAAGTGCATGAAGGATCCTTTGGAACCCATTCAAATGGGCATGCAATGTCTAGAAAAATCTTGAGAGCAGGATACTATTGGATAACGATGGAATCTGATTGCTGTAAACACGTCAAAAGATGTCACAAGTGCAGATCTATGCAGATAAGATCCATGTGCCACCGACTCTACTCAACGTTCTCTCCTCTCCGTGGCCTTTCTCCATGTGGGGCATTGACATGATTGGAATGATTGAACCAAAAGCGTCCAACGGACATCGTTTCATTCTAGTGGCCATTGATTACTTCACCAAATGGGTCGAAGCAGCATCCTATGCCAACGTTACCAGACAAGTGGTTGTGAGGTTCATCAAGAACAACCTCATTTGCCGATATGGAATTCCGAGCAAGATCATTACAGACAATGGATCGAACTTGAACAACAAAATGATGAAAGAACTGTGTGAGGAATTCAAGATCGAGCATCATAACTTGTCTCCTTACCGACCAAAGATGAACGGCGCCGTTGAAGCTGCCAACAAGAACATCAAAAAGATCGTCCAGAAAATGGTCATCACTTACAAAGGCGGCACGAATGCCATTTGCTCTGCATGGGTATCGTACCTCAGTACGCACTTCAACAGGGGCAACTCCTTTTTCTCTAGTATACGACATGGAAGCAGTGCTCCCCGTAGAAGTTGAGATCTCATCAATGAGAGTTCTCATGGAAACTAAGCTATCTGAGGCTGAATGATGTCAAAGCAGATACGACCAATTGAACTTAATTGAAGAAAGAGCGACCGCTCGTGTCACGGACAACTCTATCAAAGAAGAATGAAGAAAGCTTTCGACAAAAGGTCCGACCTCGTGAATTCGAGAAGGCGACCTCGTGCTTAAAAGATTCATCTTTTCAAATAGATTCTAGGGCAAATGGACTCCTAATTACGAAGGCCCATACATCGTCAAAAGAAGCTTCTGGCGGTGCTATGACTCTC
The DNA here is from genome assembly GCA_021764765.1 of Vicia sativa. Taxonomy (NCBI): domain Eukaryota; kingdom Viridiplantae; phylum Streptophyta; class Magnoliopsida; order Fabales; family Fabaceae; genus Vicia; species Vicia sativa. Next base: position 123,971,880 of record CM038797.1, read on the forward strand.
ACAACCATGGACGGTGATGAACTCCCATCCTGTGAATCTTGACGATCAAAAATACTTTGTCTAAAAAAACAAAAGAACAGCTCGGTAAGTCGAAAACCCGAAAACGGCGGCTTAGGCAAAAAAGAGCGTCTCGATGGATTGAAAACCTGAAAAGGCGATCCAGACAAAAATTAGAGACAATAAACAGAAATTATCCTGATAGATCGAAAACCTAAAAAGGCGATCTAGGCAAAAACAAGGATACAAAATGACAAAGTAACTGCAGTTAGTCTGTATTTTGTCCACATGAAGAATCTTCCATCAACGGATCTTCAATCAACTTTTCTGAAGCGACAAGCACAGTTGGATTTCAAAGTTGTTAGGGATAGTAGCGGTTATTTGTTTTCAATGTAGCCTTTTCCTAATAAATTATCATTTCCAACTTTTGTAAATAGTCCATGGAATCACGCCTTTGGCTGATTACCATTATATCAATAAATTTGAGCCTTGTGCCTTTTGTTTGCAATTCCTACTTTATTCTATTTTGCAAAATAACGCTTTTATGGTGAAAATCACTTTTTGAAACTAAAATGTTTTAAATGAATTTTTACTTCAAAATTTTGAAACAAAAGCAAAATTCTCCTTTGAAACTATGAACACGGAAATAACTTCAACAGTTTCTCCATGAGTGTTTTGATCTCCGAAGGATAACGTGCCCTGTCTTCTCCTCGAGAAATCATCAAAGGCGGTATTCTTATCCAAAAGAATCCCCGACCAAGTTGCCAATGAAATAACTTTCTCGGAAAGTTTAAAACATGCAACTCAAATTCTTCATTAGTGAATATCTGCACCATTGCTGCAATTTTCACCAAGTATTTGTTCGAATGTGGCGGTCCTTTTCCCAAATATCTCTTTAGTGTCTTTGTCAAGTATTGTTAGCATGCATATAACATTCATGACATTCATACATAATAGCATCATTCATTGCATTTTTGCATCTCTCAAAATGTTTGTTTCCAAATCAACGGTATAAATCATACTTACTCATACAGTAGAGTGCATTCCCGATAGAATATCTCCAAAGAAAAGATACTTTTTCTTTTTCCCCAGCGGAGTATTCCCAAAGAAAGGATGTGTCTTCCTTTTTCCCGGCAAAGTCCCCAAGCGATACATTTTCTTCTCTCTATCACATTCCTCACCGAGATTATCCTCGTTGGGAACAATGTCTTGATTAACTTCTTTCTTTCCGGTTCATTCTGGATAGAACAACTGTTATTCACAAAGTGAATACGCAACAACTCATTTCTCAAGATTTACCTTGTTATAGTTATCACTTGATAATTGGTAATATCTTCAAAACTCATTACCATAAACTATCACGGTGATAATTGGTAATATCATCTTCACTTACCTTAAACATTGTCACAAAGTGATGGTAATCTTTTGTTTCCCAAAACGAAACAAATGTTCACATATTCTGTGAATCATTCTTTCCCTAGCAGGGACGTATTCACAAATTTCCCTTCACTGTGTCATTTCTTTGATATCCTTTAGGGTAAAAAATTTTGCGATCATTTTGCATCATCCGCATTTTTTGGTATCTTAGGTCCAAATTTTGCGTATTCTGATATTTAAGTCTCTTTACACCTATCAAAACGAAGATATTCATCTTCATCTTTCAGTTTAAAGAAACTTAAATAGGGGCATCTGTCATACCCCAAATTTTGACCTAATATACCACCTTACATTTGAATCATCGCATAACTAACAGGTCAGACAGCATTAATCGGGTATAACACTCACAGGTCAAAATTAGGGTTTCATCAGATTTTTATCTGATTCAAGAGCTAACCAATTAGGGTTTGAGATTTTCTCATCTTATTTGATCTATCTTGATCAAATCATCAACCTTCAATCCTCAGATATCAAATTTTCTCACTGATCAATCGAGGATCGACCAATTAGGGTTTTGATCGGGCATGAGAATTCTCTGACTTTTTGAACAAGAAATAACTTTTTTGGATAGAGATTGGTCATTATATCTTAGATACAACATCTTGACCTAATTTACGGATTCAAAACATCACAGAGGTTCACGAATTCATCGATCGTTTTAAACATCGATGAAATTTCATCTGCCGAGAAAAGTCAAACTTTGACTTTTGGTCAAATTTTTCAAAACAAAACTTTTTCCATCATCAAAATACTTCAAATGATCCATCATGATCATAAAAAATCAAAGAATTTGAAAAAGTCAACAAAAAGTCAAAAGTTTTCATACTTAGAAATTTTTCTAAGTGTTGAAATTTCTCATTTTTTCCAAACTTCAAGCCATTTTTTCACCTAGTTCCAATTGGAATTTGAAAAAACTCAAAACATGAAAGTTGTAGATCATGGAAAAATCTTTCTAAAATGTCCAAGAACTCTCAAATCCATGGAGTCTAGATACACTTTTGAAATTGAAACATAAGGCTCCATGACACTTGATTTTCAAAGTCAAAACATCAAAATTATAGGTCATTTTGCATTTTTCTCTTCTAAAACCTTTGCCACCTTGCCAAGAGAGGATAGGACTGATAAAAATCAGTTGGATGTAATTATGATAGGATTGGATCAAGTTGAATTTTTAACCATGGTTAAAAGGAAGGTTCCTTTTGCATTTAATGCCAAAATGACTACCTTGCCCTCTAAGGCAAGTCAAATTTACCAATGGCCAAACCTTGCCTAACATTTTCAGAACCTCTTGCCTATAAAAGGGTCACATTTCAAGTTCAAATCTACACCAAAGCATTGCAAGAATCATGCTTTCTCATTTCTTTCTTCCAAATCAAGAAACATGATAAACTTTTGAAAAACTTGCAATTTACAAAATCAGTGAAAATCATGAAGTTCTTTGGTGTCAAACATGTTGCATAATCATTATTAAACTTGTTCCAAACTTAAAATTAACTTGAACAAGGCTGGAAATCAGAAATTGCATCTTATGCACATAAGCTTCCAAAACTGCCATAACAATCGAAACTGAAGCTTGGCTTGATTTCTTAGAGTTCTGAGCAGTTAAACACAATCCATATACATCATGGAGTTGATCCAAAACAAGAACAACAACCTGTAACACTTCTAACCACGATTTCCAGTTTCGTTTTCAAGCTTGTGCAGGTGGACTTGAGTAGAGTAATCCAAGCATGCTCATGAAGTGCAGACCACTCATACACCATCCCTAGAGGCCGTTGAAGCTTAAACAAACAAGAAACAAGCTCTGGAAACACGTTTGCCCAGAATTCGATTCTCATTTTTCCAGGTATGAACACGAACTTGGTTATCATGATTCCTTGATTCTTTTGACAAAAACTCTTGGCCAATTGTTTTCTGCACTCATAACGATTGATAACCCTCAATAAAATCAAACAATCATTAACTACATGTAATTTAATTTGATTTCTCAGTTTTTAGGGTTCTTCGTTTTCCCAGAAAGCAAAACATGATAGGCTAAATATAAATGAAATTAACAAGCATATTCATGTTCGTGGTGCAAAATCGATCAAGTTTGATTTTTACATCATGCCATTTCGTTGAGAAACAAAGATTTTAGGTTGAAATTGGATTTCTGAAAATCAAAATGAAAACCCAGAAATACGCGCGTGTTCTTGGTGTTCTTCAATTTTCAAATTTTTAAATTATCCAATCTTACATCAACGCGTGTGTTAGTCCACTAAGCATCCCAGCGCATTTGGCCCAGTGGTTGTCTGCTTGCCTTTAAGTCTTCTTGCCACGCGTCCCACTCAATGGTCATGGGTTCAACACCCATCAGGACCTTTTTTTTCACTCTTTTTTACAAACTTCCAATTTTTTCATGTTTTTTTTTATCAAACTTTCAACATTTTTTTGACCAATCAAAACTTCTCATTTTGAGATGATTTTTTAAACTCTTGTCAATAAATACATCTATTTTGTGATAGTGCAAAAATTTTCAGAAAAAACTTTCATCTGATTAAATTTTAATCAAGCCGAAAACGACGTTCTGAACACTTTTCAAACCTCCTTAAAAAGGTGAATTTTTCAAGTTTTCGACTTCCGTTTTTTTCAAAACTTCTCATAAATGAACCTCACATTTCAAAACATTTTCAAATCATTTTTCAAAACATTTCATCAAACTTGCATCTTTTACCATGATCAATCCGATTTAAAACGATAAAACAAATTCGTTCTTTCTTGAATTTTTCGATCGATCATGGGCCACCCTTATGGTGTAAGTCCCAATCCTTTATGTACATACTTAGTTTTACTTGTACATACTCAAATTATCATTGTCAATATTCAAACATAAAACAAATTTCTTTCGTTTGTTTTCATTCGTTTGTTTATACACCGATACCATTGATATTGAAAGGAGCATTATTCCCTGTGAAACTGCTTTCAAATCAATGGGCCTCCATCATGGTGTAAGTCCCATAACATTCTTTTATGTACATAATATTTCTTTGTACATATCAAAAACTTTCCAAACACATACAAATTTTTATCTGTACATAATACATATACTTCTTTTTATACTCAAGTACAGACAAACTTCGATCGTTTGTTTTCACTTCACTTGTGTATACACAAACCAAACATTCTTTATGTACATACACAATCTTTTCCTTGTACATATCAAACTTTTATCGTACATAATGCGATACCTTTTACGATAAAACTTCAATCAACTATTTCCGTTTCATCGTACATTTTACATGAATACCATTGACATTGAAAGGAGCATTATTCCTGTGCGCTTTCAAATCAATGGGCCTCCCTACGGTGTAAGTCCCAACCCTCCTATGTACATCCATCTTTCTTTGTACATAAAAACTCGTCCGTGTACATATTCATTTCCTTGTACAGTACAAACTTGTGAATAATCAAGTTGCGCTCGTTTTAAGCGTTCGTTTCACGAGACACTTGTTTATATTTCATAAATGCGTAAATAAACATCATGCGTTGTTTATATTTCCTTCATAAACTCCGTGAATACATATCACACACACACACTGTTTATACAACTGTCTAGTTATAACATAACAATTAGACTAATCAATAGGTTCCCACGATAGCCTCCGCTTGGGCTTTATACAAGATAACTCATCCCAGTTGAGTTTAGCCTCCGCTTGGGCTTCATACAAGACAATCCATCACCAGATGGGCTAGCCTCCGCTTGGGCTTCATACAAGATATTTTATCTCCAGCGAGTTTAGCCTTCTCTTGGGCTTCGTACAAAGAAACTCTCCCATGAGTTAGCCTCGCTTAGGCTTCATATAAGACAAAACTCCCTGTTGAGTCGACCTCCTCTTGGGCTTCGTTCAAAAGAACTCCTCATTGAGTTTAGCCTTCTCTTGGGCATCATACAATGAAAGAGATAGGAAATCTCTTAACAGCCTCCTATTGGGCTTCCAATACAAAGAATCATCCGCGCTAAGATAGAACCCTGAAAGGATGGTTTCCCGGTGAAATCACTTTCAAATTCCCAGAGTAAAATTTCCGGTGAAATTGCTCTTATTCAGAAAAGGATGATTTCTCGGTGAAATCCCTTTCAAGCCAAAGCCAGCCATACCCTATAGCTTCCTCTTGAGCTTCATACAAGGACCCTCGATGACCCTCGATGACCCTCGGAATGCCTCCTCTTGGGCTAACAATACAAGGACCCATGGGCTTCTTAAAAGCATCCCTTTAATCCAATCAATTTCTCCTCGAGATTTAGACATCTATCATCTCTATGGAAGAAGTATCTCATCTATCACATCACATACAGTCAAAAACTTGTCAAACTCTTTTCAAACTCTTTTCAAACAAAAACATCTCTTAATTGTAAGTGGTAACGCTTGTACACTCAAGCAAAACACCCAATACTTACAGTTAAAAGATTCAAACATCTTTTTCAAAACATCTTTCTTAAACATGTAAGTGGTAACGCTTGTACACTCGAGCAAAGCACCTAATACTTACGATGAAAGATTTTTATCAATCAAACAACTTTTCAAAATGTATGTGATGAAATAGATTAGATACATTTTTCATTAAGATGACATTTGTCATCTCTTACTAACATCCGTTGCTTTCCACTAGCATAAGTGGGAACTACGATTGCTCTGACTTTCTCAACATCCTTTTGAGAATACGTAGGCACAAGGTCTCATCCTTGCCGAACAAATTTCTATCTCCCTCAGACCAAACAAACCATAGAACCTTGTAGATCCGAGCTACAAATGCTCTGATTCCCACTAGGGGATATGTATGCAGAAGATCCACAGATCTTTGCGAGCACAATAATAATAAACACTAGAATCTCACATAATCTACTGTTTCTTAAAATCCCAAAGGAGAAACTTTCCCAATCATAGAAATAGCAATTAAAACACACAAACATATCAAACATATTCATATATAAAAGCTATAGATAACTATATATATTTAGGGTGCTCCATCTATTCCCTTTATATAACAATCCCCCTTACTCAGAATCTCCCTAATGCGTTACGTCTAGTTTGCGCTAGTCGTTACGCATACCAATATCAATTGAGGGTATTTCAGCTTTCCCCTTTTTCATAATCATTAAATCATCTTTCTTGTGTTGAAAATCATAAAGCTTGATGCTCGCGGCATCTTTATAAACAAATCAAAAGATTAAATCGTTTCGAGCCAGAGAATCCGAACTCACGTTCGTATCCTCAGGCGCGTCACCTTTTAACGCGAACAATATCCTACATATATTCCCACCCTCCTTTGAGGATCCGTCTTAGTGTGTTGTAGTAGAGAAATTGGCACATATATCGTACATCCAAAAAGATTAGAGGGGAAGAGGTGTGATAACTCGTTGTCCTAATGTGAATCAATGTTTTAACATGCAAAATTGCATGTCCCCAAGTAGGAACTGGGAGTTTGCATCTCATAATAAGTGGTCTTGCAATTAATTTTATACGTTTGATAAATGATTCTGCAAGTCCATTTTATGTATGAACATGTGCTACTGTATTTTCAATGTCAATTCCAATAGACATACAATATTCATTAAATGCTTGAGATGGAAATTTTACAGCATTATCAAGATTTATCTTTTTGATAGGATAATTAGGGAATTGAGCTCTTATTCGAATTAGTTGAGCTAACAATCTTGCAAATGCTTGATTTCGAGTTGACAATAAACAAACATGTGACCATCTGGTTGATGCATGAACTAAAACCATAAAATATCTATGCTAAATTACAAATTTATTATCATTTGTAAACTTCTGGTTTACAATGGCACGTGCTTCATTTGTACTAATATATGTGTAGTATAAGCCCGAGGAAAAAGCCGGTAGCTTTTTCATTACACACTTTTTGTTCAAATTATGTTGTGTAATACAAAGATATTTAATGTCTCCATCATCTTTTGTTTCAATATGATAGCCATTTAGACGAATATCTTTGAAATTTAATAAATTTTTATTAGATTTAGAGGAATATAGTGCATTCTCAATGTGTAATATTATTCCTCCACTTAACAATACACTGGATCTTCTGGAGCCTTCAATTATTTTGTAGGTACTAGATATAGTGATGACATAAGTATTTCACTTTACTAAGTAAGAGAAATATTTTTTATCTTTAAAAATTGTGTGAGTAGTTGCACTATCAGCGAGACAAATATCTTCAGTAGTGGCGCAAGTGTCGACATTCATTCTTCTAAAAAATATTGAGTTATGAGTGCATTTTAAGCATACAAGTTTTTCAAACAATAGATTATGTAAATGAACATGAAGCAAAAACGCTTTATTATTATTAGAAAATAAAATTTAAAACATCCATAAAAAGAAAATTCAAAACATCCAGAAAAAAAATTTCAAAACATCCATAAAGACTTATTATGATAGCTAAAAAGAAATTTTCTTAAATAATATTTCTTGACACTTCCAACTCCGATAAGGTGATCAATTTTTCTATCGGGATAAACAAATAAATCACAAATCTATAAATGACTTTCGAGCGACAACTTATATCGGATAAATAATAAATAAATACATTTATATATTTATTTATTTTTATTGAATGTATATTCAATAATCACCATTATATTAATTTTATCATCATAAAATATTTTACAATACTTATTAAATAAATTAAACAACAACCTTCCAATAATTTGAAAGTTCATATCCACAATAAAAATAATGACATATCAAGTTTTATTTATTTATTTATCAGTCAAATCACAAAATAATGTCATATCAAATTTTATTTATTTATTTATCAATTAAATCACAAGGTTATTTATTCATTGCACATAAATATATTTTAATAAGATCTATTTCATTAATATCATCATATTATTCTAATATAATAATTATTCTAAAATTTCCATATATAATAATTTATGATATCTCATAAATATTTTATAATTTTATAAATTATTCAAAAATATATACATCAATAGGTGAGCATGTCACTCAAGACTTGAATGGATTTATTGAGTGGGTAAGTTCGGGCATTTTGTCGGCTTTGTTCCCATTCGTTGAGGTAGAAACCGGAACTTGCTGCCTTGACACCAAAGGTGCATTTCTCGAATTGAACCGTATTCGGCATCGTCGGGCTTGGTCGAACACCTTTTTAGATGTTTGATCGAGATTTAATCCATTATAGATCATGTCATCGATCGAAAGACCTTGTTCATCATCTGGCGCCCGTTCAACAGGGCATTCGGAAATAGTTGGAGGCCGTCATGAAGGTCGTGCCTCTTTTGATCATCGCCATTGGTATCTAATTGTAACAATAAGCATCCATAAATGATAACAGTTATAATCGGCCGAGTTGTCACGTTGTTAGGTACGGGACATGCCGGTTAATATTGGTGTAGTCGACACATTCTCTATTTTCCATTAGATTTTTTGAAGAGTACAACATTGGAGAGCCAAGTTGAATACTAGGCCTCGGAAATAAAATCTCTAGGCCTCCAGGAGATTGCCTACGGTTGTTGTCTAGCAGGACGAGCCTTGAGTCCATCTTCTCTTGGCGAGGTGGGGAGCCTGCTCAATCTTCCACTTTAATTGTCGGGGTCCTCGCCGAGAGGAATGAGCTCAAACTCTCCATCTAGAATCGGGCAGAGGGGATCTTGGTCTCCGCTCTGACCTTCGACATCTTCCTTCACGAACCTGGTGTCGAGGTCGATTGAATCCACCTTGGGGCCTTGTGGTTCTTCGTTATAGGGGGGCTCGACACGGGGATTGTCTTGCATGTCCCTCACGTCGTCGTGTTAGTGTCCCGGGTCCACCAGGGTTTGTCCTATGGTCGCGGCATTGTGGCACCGTATGGCCGCTTTGATATCCCCGTAAATGGTGGCCACGCGTCCCCTCTCGGTGTAGAAATTCATTTTAAGATGGACCGTTAAGGGGACGGATGTGAGTTCGGCCAAAGTGCTTCTCCCCAGGATCGCATTGTACAGCGAGTGGCAGTCTACGACCAGGAAGCGCACCTTGACCTGTCGAGAAGTGATGCCTTCGCCGAAGGTGACGAACAGCTTGACATAACCCCAAGTCCTGGAGGTTGAACCGTTGAATCCCTGTAGGTAGGAGCCCATATATGGTGATAAGTGGGTTTCGTCTAGTTGGAGGATGTGAAAGAGGTGAGTGTACATCACATCCGCAGAGCTTCCTTCGTCGACTAAAATCTGATGCACTTCAAAATTCGTCATTTTTGCCTTGACGAGGAGGGGATGTGGGAGTTCGGTGCTCCTCCAGAAATTTCCTCGAGGTAGAAGGTGATCGATTTTGACCTTCCTCAGAACTACTCGAGAGAGACTTCGTTGATTGGGGCCTTCTCGATCAACTCGTCGAACTTCCTCTTAGTAGAGTTGATTGATAATTGGTTGTCCCCTCCATCGGATATGACCATGGCCGCAGGGAACCTCACCCACCTACTGTGGGTGAATAGAGGAAGGTCCTCATTCATGGTCTCTGGGACTTTGAAGTCCTCAGGTCTGGTTACCGAGTAAGCGATCTGAAAGGGGCCTGTGTCCCCTTGTGGCCTGGTCTCGTCGTCGACCTCTTTGATTTCCCTGGTCTCTCGAGACGCCTCAGGTCTTTTGTATTGCTCGAGTCTTCCGCCCTTGATCAGAGTTTCGATTACGTCTTTGAGATGAACGCAATCCTCGATAAAATGACCGTGGCTCCAATGGTACTGGCAGTATTTCGACCTGTCAGCCTCCGGCTTTGGGGGTGTAGGCTTTGGGTGTCTCACACAGCCGTCTTTGAATTCTGCGACTGAGAATTTGGTCAAGATCCATTCATGGGAAATCGTCAGCAGGGTGTATTTTGTAAAGCGCACGGCAGGGACACGGTGCTCGCGGACCTCCCGAGGCTTCTCCTCCCTCCTCTTTTCACCGGAGCGTCAGGAGGATCTGGCTTCTTGTTGTCGGGCATCGAGATGTCGAGTGGAACCGGTTCACCCGCGGTTCCTCGACTCTCGAGCGCGATTTTCTACCTCCTTCTCTTCGTACGTGATGTACGCGTAGGCTTTGTCGAGGAGGGCGTAGAAGGTAGCGGGGGGCTCGATAACGACCGCTTTTTTGAAGTCTGTGCCGGGGAGGAGCCCCCTCTCGAGCAAATACCTCTTCATGTGATCATCACAGGGGACCTAGATGGCCTCCCTATTTAAGCGGTCGATGTACTCTCTGAGAGTCCCGTCGCTTCTCTAGATAATGGCCTCTAGAGAGGCTTCAGTCTTTGGGTGCCTGCGGGAGGCAGTGAAGGTGCTGGTGAACTGGGTCTTCAAGTCCCTCCAGGAGTGGATAGACCCGGGAGGCAGGCTTTTGTACCAGTCCATGGATGTTTTTCTCAGCGTGGTGAGGAACAACCTACACTTAATAGGACCCCCGACGTTGAGGTAATGGAGCATTGGCTCAAAGCCGTCGATGGGGTCGTCCACTCCATCGTAGCTTGTGAGCTGGGAGGTTTTTCCATGCCCCTGGGAATGAGAACTTCCATGATTCTAGAAGATAGGGGACCGTGGGGGTCTTCCTCGTCGCTACGCTCAGGGGAGCGAGATAGGGAGCGATGGTGGCGACGATGCTTCCGGGGAGGATCCTCTGGTCGAGGGTTTCCACCTCCGTGAGGCTTGTTCTTCTTCGTTTTCTTCGTTCGACATTTTTTGCGGGGAGGAGACTAGGCGCGCTTCTTGGCGGGCTATTCAGGTTGGTTTCTCTCGGGGATAGGTCCCCGGCCCTTATGTCGACGGGTAGAGCTGAGAGAGTCCTCTCTTCTGGTCCTCCGCGGGGGAGTTCGAGAGCGGTGCCTAGTCGAGAAAGGAGACCACGAATCTGGTCTTCAGTGTCTTCTTGGTGAGCGGCGGGAGCCTTCCAGCATGTTGAGTCGCTCTCCCTGGGTGAACAACATGAGGTTTGTCTAGTTTATGGTCGCGAAAAGGGCGGCGACGGTAGGATCCGCATTGACGGACAGTGGAATTTCTTGAAAAACAGCGGGAAAAATAACGCATGGAGAATTAAAAAAAATAGTACATTCTAAATGTCAGAGCTTCGTGATGATAACGTGCTATAAAATAAAGAGAATTAAAAAATAAAGGGAAAAAATAGAATAACGTTATTATTTTGTCGGTGTAATAGTATACAATGGAATTCATCCTATTTATAAGACATAATTGGATCATATAATAGATACAAATGAATTAAATGAGAAATAAAATTATTGAAAAATAAATTATTCAATTATTTATAACAGTTATCAAGATACTTTAATTAAATTATTTTTTCCTCAACTTATAATAAATACTATAATTGAAAAATAGATGAATTATCTCTTTTAACTAATAAAAGTAAAAGTAATGATAAATTATTTCTAAGAGCACGTGTTAAAAAACTTATGAATAAAATATAAAAGATCTTCAGAATCTTAAAAATTGAATAACTTAATGTACTGATTCTTAAAATAAAATAAAATATGTAGTCAAAGATAACCATATTAATAAATCAATAATTGACAGGTTAAATGAATTGAAACATAATGAGTACATGTATTAATAATATAAAAAAATCAACTAATCTTACATTAGTATTATAAAATAATTATGAGATAATTAAATAATATAAAAATATGATAATATTTTAATTTTAATATGAAATAGAAGAAAACTTGTAAATGAGTTGGTAAACTAACAATCAATCAATTGTAGAGAGGCCCCAAAAGAAGGGAAGTCAAGTAAAAGGAAGCATTCTACTTCTATGGTCTATATTTCCCCACAACCGACCCATTTAGGACTTTTCTTCGATTATCTATTTCCTAGTCTAACATTATTTAATTTGACGTGTGTGCATCACTTAGCAATAAGCCAATAATAGTTCGTCGTGCAATTTTGTACTTTTTGCCTTTGGAAATAAAATTCTCCATGTTGTAGAGATTAAGGTAGGAATAAGATACTCGTATGTACTCTGTATAGAATTATCTCATATCTTCTGATATTATATACACTATCGAATTTCAGTGCCCCTTATAATTAAATTAAAGAAAATCTCTAATATTGTTGTTGTTAGATATTAAAGGGTTTAATTAAGTGTATGATTGATGTTCATGTTAAAAGACTTAAAAGTAATTAAAGTGTAATATATCATGTTGTGTATTTAATAGGAAGAATTACATCGAAAGAAAATTAGAATTATTCAGACCCTATTTCCCTATGAATTAAAGTGCAAAAGTTTTTGAAATTCAATTTTAAATCAGATTAATTTTAAAAATTAATCTACCCTCTTTTTGGCAGATATAATTGAAGTTTCAAATAGATTAGTCTAACAAATTAATGTGTAAATATCTAACAAAATTTGAATTTGAAACCTTTAAAAGGTTGTTTATGTTTTCAGAAATTATTTTAATTGAAAGTATTTATAATTATTTAATTTAAATATTATTTTTTATATTAAAATTTATCATTCAACTAATTTTTAAAAATATTTTATTAACATTTCACTTTTAATTTCACCCTTTTCTAATGCACTTTTAATTCAAATTAAGGGTTTGTTCGTTTTATTTTTTTAAAATATTATTTTGTATAAAAAATATTTATAAATTTTTTTTTCATAAAAGCTTCAAATAAATAAAGATTTTGTTTGAATAGTTATTTCTAAAATGTTATTTTAGATGATTTATCATTTTAGCAAAAAAAAATTGACATCAAATTTTTAAAAAATTATTTAATTTTTAATCTATTTCAAATAGTTTTTATAAAAATTATTTTTAAAATATAATTTTTTTTTAAATTGTGATTTTGACTATGTTATGGTTTTCAATAATGTATGTTTATGTTATAGAATGTCAAAAAATTCTCATAATTTATAAAAAATAGTTTTATAAAATTTATTTTTAAAAACATAAAAGAAAATTCAATTTTAAAGCTGAAAGGAATTGTCATCTAAGGGTGTTCGCGGTGCGGTTTGGGCGGTTTTGACGCAAAAAATCATCCGAACCGCGAGAGAAAAAGGCATGCGGTTTTGTTTGGTTCGGTTGACTTTTAGGGAAAAAAAACCAAACCAAACCAATGCGGTTTGGTTCGGTGCGGTTGGTTCGATTTTTTACAAATAATTTGTTGAGTCATACATTCACATATATATGACAACATATCTTTGTATTTGGTCATTCATACATGATACACTACTAAATTATAACCAAAAAACTAATCATATTTGGACAATAACTTCACATTTAATATGTAAAAGTTAGAGTAGACAAAAGTGAAATAATAAACATAAAATAATAGCATAAAACAATATAAAAAAATATTATAATAAATAAAAAAAATAAAAGAGATGAGAAATTAGTGAAGATGAAAAAGAAAGAACATAAGAGAGGAGAAATTAGAGATAAAGATGTGCGATAAAATGAAATTGAAAGAGAGAAAAATTGCATAAAAAATAAGAACCTGCAAAGGAAACAATATAAGAGAGTAGATATTAGATAAGAAGAGGCAAGATGTAAGTGGTGAAGATGAAGTGATAATGTTAGGAGATATTTAAGAAGATTGAAACTGAAATCATAACTGTAAAGATGAGAAAATTGTCTATAATCATAAGACTAATGTATAATAGATTTAGGTTTGGGTTAGATGCAAGTTAAGTAAAATACAAACCGCAAACCAAACCAAACCATGCAATTTTGTTAAAAAATGACTCAAACTAATCCGAATCAAATGCGGTCTTTTTGCGGTTTCGATTTGGTTTAATTTAGTTTGCGATTTTCTATTGAATTGGTTTGGTTTTAAACACCCTACTGTCATCTCTCATTTTAATCCAAATTAATTATTACTCATTTTAATCCAAATTAATTTTGGATAATCATGTTGAATCAAACGCATGATGAACAGTGTTTGTAAGAATCGGACCACGGTCCCCTCGAGGCCCCCCACCACAAACTAAGTGTTGCTTAAGCAATTGAGTAGCATCCGTTATTTTTCACGTTTGCAAACACTCTTTAAATCTCTTGCACTTATTAGATTTAATTGTAGGTTGAAAATTCTTCAATCCACTAGTAATTTTGACCCTCCAAAATAAATATAGATAAATAAAAAAGAAAAAAGAAACTCCATTTATCACCTGGTTGGTATTGAACTTTAAATTATATGCCTAACTATGAGGGCATGCATGAATTAGGTAAAACAATATATATACTTTGATCAATTAATTTAACCTATAGTACAAGAGGTTAGCCATAATTGATAACATTCACTATAGCATCTAACTATTTAAAGTTTAAGAACTTTCATTAAATAAAATAATTTAAGGCACCATTCTTCACTTACACATTAGTACTTTATTTGGTTCACATTTAATATATGATCAGTAAATTATAGTTAATTTATCACTGGTAATTCCTAATATACCTAAACTTTATAGAACTATTAATTGAGAAATTAAATTTGAAATGGATAAGAATGAGATAGATTTTTTTTACCTCCTTTGCAACTTCAAAATTCAAAAGGTGAAATGCACTTTAGAAGAAGATGAGAAAAAGTGTACCTTCCATTTTTAAATAAGTTATAATGAAAAAGGTGTTTTTGCTTTGCCAAACGAGCCACTCCATATTCAAAAATTAAACTTAACTTGCCAATTAATTCTTCTTTGAAAATTTGACTATGCCCCTTTTTTCAATCCAAACTAATGGTCCCTAACTAAGATTGTACTCGTGTATTGAAATAGACTTCTAAAAACTTAATAGTATACACAAATAGGTAACCCAAATGTCAATTTAGCTTTGTTCTAGTATGGTGGTAGGTTATTATTTTAGAATTTATTTTTGTCAAATAAATAAATTTGAATAAAAGTTGAGATCAACCACATACAATCAAATTAAAAAGGATATTAAATTGAGTTGGGTTTTTTTCTTTCTATTTATTAAAATAATTTTTAAGGTGATTAATTTTATCATATAAATCGAGTTAATGTGTAATAGTTATTTTTTAAATTTTATGTAAATAATCCCTTTTAATATTAATTTTTTTTATCATAACTAAATAAGCTATTTGTCATATTATTCTAGGTTATTTTGTTAGTTTTAACTAAAGAAATGGGGAAGGTGAATGGAACAGGGGTGTTCGTAGTGTGATTCGAGTGATTTTTATGTTAAAAGTCATCCGAACTGCAATATATGGTTTATTTTGGTTTGATTGATTTAAAAAAAAAATCGAATGAAATCAAATCAAACTAATACGATTTAGTTCAGTTCAGTAGATTTGATTTTTTACAAATATTTTATTGAGTTATATATATATATATATATATATATATATATATATATATATATATATATATATATATATATATATATATATAAAAGTGAAAGGTTAAGATTAAATTGTGATCTTTACTGAATCTCTTTTCTATGCGGGTTTTGACGCTCTCTCGCGATTTACGGCACTCACTTTCTTGAAATTCTCGTATCTTCTTTGGCCTACAAAAGCAACCCATTCTTCGGGTGTAATGAAGCTCTCATATTTCATTGGACGTTCAGGATCCTCTTCAACAAAATTTCCTTCCTCGTCTTTAAGAAACTTATTTGTCAAAAAAGTTCACCACCCTCTGTGTCTTTTTCCGGCCAAGCCCATTATATACTTTTTGCGGACATCTTTAATGTTAAAGGACCTATACAAAAAAACATACGCATAAAGGGTGTTAGTATATGTAATTTAAAAACATTATCGTCAATATAAAGCAAATAACAACAACCATATATGATACCTTTATCTCAGTCCAAATTTTTTCTTTAGCCTCGTCCAACTCTCCTTTTTTCCATCTAGGAGTGGTGATCGGAACGTGCATACGAACAAGCGTACCGATGTAGCTTGTCAGCTTTGCAAAATTAGACCCAATTAGTTGGTCATCATTATTCCAATCTACATTATATGTAATACCTCTATCTCTATCACGGATGATTCCCTGCATGATAGTTATGTCTCGTGTGATATCCTTATCTGAAGTATCTTGTGGAACATCTCCTTGTGGAACATTTTCTGAATTATCTTGATTACTAGCCATTTGACCTGTAATAAAGAAAAATTAAACTAAATGACATATATAAAATTCCATAATCATATATACTATAAAGAAAAAAAATGAAATGACGTATATTTAAATTTTATTAAATGATATAGGCTATATATATATATTATACTATAATGAAAAAAATGAAATGACATATATATAAATTTTATTGAATGATATAGTCTATAATTATATTTACTATTACCTTTTTCACTAACATCTCTTTCTTTTCTTGGTAGGAATATGTTCTACTCGTCTCTTAACAACGCGGACGGTTGGATTGATCCAAATACCCTCATTATGATCATTTCTAATACATGATTCATTCTCATTTTGATCATTTCTGGTAAAAGATTCAATGTCAACACCAATATCACCTTGATCTCCAATGTTTTCATCAATTACTTTGTTAGAGAAAATCACTATAGACCATTTTGTACTTGTCGGATCAGTGACATAGAACACTTGTTTAGCTTGAGAGGCTAGAATGAAAGGCTCATCTTTGTACCCCGCCCTGTTAAGATCCACTTGCAAAATCGACTTATCCATCGTATACCATTATTATTTTCAACCCACTTGCAACCGAATATAGGAATCAAATTTCGTAATCAAAGACCCAATGCGGTCGATAACCCCAAAATCGATTGCAAATTTCGGGTTTAAGTCATTCACACTTGATATGTGCATTGCTTCAGCTACCAAGGTGACACCACTATTTTGCATAGTACTTTTATCATCTTGTTCTTTGGTATAAAATGTGTATCCATTAATTACGTATGCGTTATAAGAAAACACAACCAAACTTGGACCATATGCTAAACATCTCAACCTTTCTGTTACTGAGGCGGGATCTGAACGATACTTTGAATAAATATGTTCCTTAAACCATGGTATGAAACTTCGATTGTGCTCTCGTACAATCCAATTCTCATTTCTATTCGAATTTAAACCTCGAAGAACACCCTTGTGCATTTTACCATACGGCTCAACCTCAATCTCATTGTGCAGAACATACAAATGCAATTGATCCCGTTCGACCCTTGATATTGTCACAACTTTATTTCCAATTAGCTTTTTACCTTCCTTTTTTTCAACAACATGAGATTTGGGGAGTCCAATTGATTGAACATTTGACAAATATTCAGTACAAAACTCAACCGCTTCTTCAACAATGTATCTTTCGGCAATACAACCCTCTGGTCGACTTCGGTTTTTCACATACCCTTTTAATATTTTCATATAACGCTCAGCATGGTACATCCATCTCATATAAGCTGGTCCGCACAATTGTGTCTCTTTCACAAGATGAACGACAAGATGAACCATTATGTCAAAAATCGAGGGAGGAAAATACATTTCAAGCTCACACAAAGTAACAACTATTTCTTTTTGCAAGGTTGGTAAGATCTCAGGATCGATCACCTTACTGCAAATTGACTTGAAGAAAAAACACAATTTAGTTATTGCGCTTCTTACCTTTTCTGGCAGAATAGAACGTATACCTATCGGTAGAAAATGTTCCATTATAACATGGCAATCATGCGTCTTTAAACTCTTTAACTTGAGGTCTTTCATAGACACAAGTCTTCCAATATCTGATGAGTAGCCTTATGGAACTTTAACTTCACTCAGAAACTTACACAATATTTTTTCTCCTTTCTAGATAGAGTGTAAACAGCAGGTGGTAGGTATGTCCGTCTTCCTTTCTTCACGGGTCCTAATTCAGTTCTTATTCCCATGTCTACCATGTCCTCCCTTGCTTTAAGGCCATCCTTAGACTTTCCCTTTATATTGAGTAACGTACCAATAACACTGTCAAATACATTTTTTTCAATATGCATCACATCAAGAAAATGTCTTACGTACAAAGATTTCCAATATGGCAATTCAAAAAAAATCGACCTCTTCTTCCACCCACCTGTGACAACTTTATGTGCAAAAGGCTTGCCAAACTGAATACTCACATCTTTCACCTTTTCAAAAATTTGATCACCTGTCAATCTAGGCGGAGCTCTACGTTGTTCGGTATCTCCATTGAACGCTTTTCTCCATCCACGATACTGATGTTTAGAAGTTATGAATCTACGATGACCGAGAAAGACATTCTTTTGACAAAGTTTCAATCGCATCGTATCGGTTCCGTCTTCACAAACATGACACGCTTTTTCACCTTTAATGTTATACCCGGATAGATTTCCGTATGCTGGAAAATAGTTAATTGTTCCAAACAACATCGCCCTCAAGTTGAAACTTTCTTTCCTATAACCATCATAAACCTCCACACCGTTCTCCCACAAAATCTTCAAATCTTCGATTAATGGTTCCAAGTATACTTCTATGTCATTTCCTGGTTGTTTAGGCCCAGAAATTAACATAGATAGCATCATGTACTTACGCTTCATACATAGCCACGGAGGTAGGTTATAAATCATAAGAATCACAGGCCATGTGCTATGCGAGATACTTTGAATACCGTGTGGGTTCATTCCATCAGTAGACAATGCCAAGCGAAGGTTTCTTGCTTCTTTTCCAAATTCAGGATAATCATTATCAATTTTCATCCACTATGGAGAATTTGTCGGATGTCGAAATTTTCCATCAATAATTCTTTCATCTGAATGCCAAGTCAAGTGTCTTGAATCGGTTTCACTATGATACATCCGTCTAAATCTCGGGATTATAGGAAAATACCATAAGACTGCGGAGACAAACTTTTTCTTATATCAAGGGGCACCGCATTTAGGACACTCATTTAACGATGCATACTCATTTCGAAACAAAACGCAATCTTTTGGACATGCATGTATCTTATCATAGCTCATGCCAATAGAGTACAACATCTTTTTGGCCTCATACGTTCGATTGGGAAGAACATTATCCTCTGGTAGCATATCTTTCATAAGGGCTAATAACTCTGTGAAACTTTTACCCGACCATCCATTGTCGGCGTTTAAGTTGTACAACTTTAACACCGCAGACAATCTTGTGAATTTTGTACAACCATTATACAACGGTTTCTCTGCATCGCTTACCAACCTCTCGAACATTTTGGGACAATCGTTAAGATCTTCTTCAAGCGCTTCTGTAATCTCTTCGACTCGATCATAATCGTATCTATCTGTGCAATCGTCTTTTGAGGCATAGGTCCTCATATCCCCCGATTCAACATTCCCGTTACTTTTCTCACCATGCATATTTCAACATGTATAACTTCTATCAATTCCATACCGTATTAAATGCAATGCCAACTGAACTGCGTCAACCCGATTCCCATAACAGCAATACAAACAAGGACATGTCATTCGAATGGGGTCTTTGGTGTGCGCAACAGCAAACTTAACAAACTCTGAAACACCATTCTCGAAGTCTTTCGACAATCAATTGGAATACATCCATGTCTTATCCATATCAACTAATTAGTGCACAAAACAGTATACTGCATTTTTGTCAAAATGCAAAGTATACACGGAATGGATCCGTATCAAGAAAACGCAACATACAAAAGGCAATTTAAGACAAATTCATCACAATACCAGTAATTTGAGGAAGAAATTTACCTCGGATTTATTGAACTCAAAGAAACGCAGAGAATGAGCGTCATACATCGAACTAGGCCGAGAAACGCTGCTAATTCAAAGAAAAGAAAACTTATATTATAAAAAATAGAATGAATATGTACATGAACATTTCACTAAACGACATGAATGAATGTAAGTGAAACTAACATGATAAACCAAATTTAATACAACCTATAAATCAAACGTAACAAAATTCGGGCAGCCATGAACAAACATGCACATGAACTAGTATTACAACATGAAAATCAAGTTCTAAATAGGCTTCTACGAAGAGATTCTACATTGTCAAACATCTTACATTGTCAAACATCCTTTTGATTTGAAATGTACACAAACAAACAATACAAGTTATTCAATCCTAAACTAACTAGTAAGCTAGAAATATAATCCTAAACAATACCATATTCTTTTGATTTGAAATTTACACAAACATCTTACATTGTCAAACATCCTTTTGATTTGAAATGTACACAAACAAACAATACAAGTTATTCAATCCTAAACTAACTAGTAAGCTAGAAACATAATCCTAAACAATACCATATTCTTGATTCCAATACTTAAGCTAGTAATATGATCTATATTCAACTTCTTGCATGCATTTCATAGATAAATACTAACAGCAACAACATAACCTTTATCAATGTATTTTTATCAATGCATTTCATAGATAAATACTAACAGCATTTCCCTTTCTAGAAATCGAAACAGAGAGAACATGGTGTTGCTGGAAAATACACGAATCAGAGAAGCCATGGAAGAAGAAGAAACTTACCAAGACGAAGAGAATTGACGGCGGCGAGTGAACGGAGGCGAGTGAACACAGAGAGAACGCAGAGAGAATGAGCGCAGCAAGAATGAAGATGAACAGCGCATAAAGGGATTCTGCTAATGAAATCGTATTTAGGGTTCTAAGTTTAATTTTAAAATAACCTATGAAAGCGCTTTTAAAAGCGCTTTCATAGGCCCAGATATAAGAGCATTTTTTTCTCCAAAAGCGCTTTCGTATGATAGGCCTATGAAAGCGCTTTCGTAAGGCTACCTATAAGAGCGCTTTTCAAAAGCACTTTCGTAGGGCCACCTATAAGAGCGCTTTTCAAAAGCGCTTTCGTAGGTTAGATATTTCAAATGCCTATGAAAGCGCTTTCTGAAAAGCGCTTTCATAGGGAACTCTATGAAAGCGCTTTTTTAAGCGAATTTTTTTTAAAGGCTACGAAAGCACTTTCTCTTAAAAGTGCTTTCGTGGAGGCGCTGCCAAAAATTATTTTTTTTGTAGTGAGTGAATATTACAATTTAATCTCAACCATTTCTTTTAAATCCAACGGTTGTTATGCATTCTCACATTCTCATATAAGTTATCAATTCTCATATGATATATATATATATATATATATATATATATATATATATATATATATATATATATATATATATATATATATATATATATATATATATATATGGCATATCATATGAATTGATAACTTATATGAAAGTATAATTTTGTATTTAATCGTCATACACTATCAAATAACAATAATATTCATTATATTTAGACAACAATTTCCTATTTAATATGTAAAAATTAGATTAGGAAAAAGTGGAATAATAAAGATAAAATAATATAGTATAAAACAATATCAAAAATATTATAATTAAACAAAAAAATGAGATGAGAGATTAGTGAAGATGAATATGTGGAAAAAAAATAAAATAGAAAGAGTGAACATTTACATAAAAATGAAAAGGTGGAAAATAAGGAATACAAGAGAGTATAGATTAGAAAAGAAGAGACAATATGCATATGCCGAAGAAGACGCAATAATGTTAGAAGAGATTTCATAAGACTAGAATTGAAATCATAAATTTAATGATAAAAAAATATTCGTAATCATAAGACTAATGTATAATATATTTAAGTTTAAGTTAGATGTGAGTTAAGTAAAATTTATGTTGTAACATAATACAGTTTGATTCAGTTTGCAAAATACAAACCGCAAACTAAACTAAACCGTACGATTTTATTTAAAAAAAAACTCAAACACATCCGAACCAAATATAATTTTTTATTATTTCTATTTAATTTGGTTCAATTTACGATTTTTTTATACATATTTTTAAATATTAAAAAATAAAATAAAAATACTAACAAGTGTTTCAGAGCATTCTTTAAAGTCTTACTATAGTAAGATTTTTAAAAAAATATATGTAATCAAATGGTTAACTTTATTTAGAATGCTTAAAAAATATTCTCGGAACACTCTATACGAAAATCTTTAAAAGTAATATTTGTGTTTGATTCATACTCGTATGAATATATATTAGATGAGTATTTAACAAATTTTAAAGTATTTACAAATAATATATTATAGAGTAAATTATATATGTTAAAAAAATTAACCGTGCTAATCACCTAATTTACTGTCAAAATTTAATACTAAAATTTTGTGGGCAAATACTACTAATCATCATATTTATAAGTAATACAATATTTTATTTACGAATTTTACAAATAACTGGCGCATAAGTTCACGCCTTCACGGTAGCTACATCATTCTCACTATCCATTAATAATGAATAACTAAAATATTTATTAGTTTATCTTAATTTTATCTGCAAAAATACTGTGGATACCTAACAACATTCTAGATACTAAGAAATTTTAGTATTTGCCAGTATATATTCAAGGTAACTGAGGTACAAAAAAATATAGTAATACATCAAAATCAAGCTTTTTGAAAAAGCAACACTTAGCTTGGAAATCGTAATAAGTTAGCATCTGATTTCACTATAATCTGGGAAATAATTTTCATCATTTACGAATCGAACAGAAAATGTATTTTTCATTAATTGATAATACACCTAACATTAATAAAAGAGTATGTTTTCAAGATGTTACCTTTTATCATTAGAATGAAGCTTGCGGTTTGTGATTAGAATGAGGGGGCTATCAGACATATACATAAATACATAACTTTATGTCAATAAGTTAATTCTATATATTCATGAAGTGAAGATTAACGTACACTATAGCTTAACCATCTCTTTTTCATATTCATTTTGCAATTTCTCTTTTATTTCTTTGGTTGAAAAAAATCACATGCATTAAATTAGTTTGACAAAAGAACATGTTAGTTAGGTATTGGTTGTTTAAGCCTGAAAAAATTAGAGTGGAATAAATTTCATAGAGAATGCGAATCTAAAATTTTGATTTGTCAGATTAAAAATGAGAATAAAATAGAACGAAAATGATTGATTCTATATCTTTTAAATTTAAAAATTACAAAAATTAATTAATGTTGATGTTACTAAAAGTCTTAAAAAATAAAATGGATAAAAAAGGTGGAAAAAAAATATACATGATCCATAAGAAAAAGAAAACACAAACAAAATGAATATGTTTAACGGACTAGAGCTATAATAAAATCTTTTTCAAAGAGGACATAGTGAATTTCATAGAATTAATAGATAGAATTAAAAGATTGTCTTGGTCTCAAGTTTATTTTGGAAAAAGTAGAAACGATAACATTAGTGTAGTTTATGTTGGGACAATTCAGGGGTCAATATGAGGAATCGTTTTTATATTTGGAGAAATTTTTTTTAATAACATATATTTGTGAGAGATACATTACATATTTATCAAAAATCTTAAAGTGATAGGTATATGAATTCTTTCACTTATAAATAATCAAGTCTTCTTATTTCCAACTAATGTTATGTAGGACTTCTAAACATTACTCACCCTTGTAATACTTTTTCAACACTCTCTCTCAAGTGTGAGTCTATCCACAATATTCCTCCTCAAGAGGAAGCTCTTTTTCTAAATACACTTGTACCGTCGTCGACACTTTTCAACGAAACACCACATTTGAGAAATAACAAATGTTGAGTGTAGGATATTTTCAATTGCTTTTGTATGTATTTATTTTGGAAATAAAACAAAAAAGGGTTAGATAAATAAACGATTTTCTTCTCAAATAAATATTTAATAACATATTTTAAATCCAAATAATTGTATGCTCTTACACGAAATATGAAACAAATACAGATTCATCACTGTCGCTTGTCGCTGTAATTCCAAATTTTGTTGCATATCTTGTATGCATCCAACTTCTAATTTTTTCAAAGATTGAACTCCCTTCTTTATATAATTTGAAGTAAGAATGATTTTCCAACCTTATTTAACAGAGCATTGTTCCAAAAATACAACAACATCAACACCATATGTAAGATATATTGCAAAGGCAGAAAAAATATTTAGTTCAAGGATAGAAGAACATTGAAGATTTTTTTCTATCTTGTAATCCATCCCAAAGAATGATGCGTACGAGTTAAGAGTGATCAAATATAATTTAGGATTAGGGTAAAATCTATTTAACGAGTGTTTTTATAGTAAAATATGATTATTTTATCCCTTAGTTATAACAGAAACCAAAGGGATAGACCACTTAATTTACACTTATAAACAAAATAAAAACATAAACATCAATAGCTGGGATTTGAAGAATGTCCTGAATTATTTTCCACCTCGGTTATACTAAAACTTGAGGGAATATGTGATTTTTTTATAAAAATAAATAAAACATGGCATGCCTCGCATTATACCTAGGTTTCTTTTGCTAAAGTGAAAGTTTTTCCATGAAATATATTATTTGCATGACTCACTACAATGTCAAAAGAGCAAGGGCCTATGTGTCGCGCCGCCTGTATGTAGTGAAAAATAAGCAAGAGTTTTCACATTTTTGTGAATGGGTGTGGGTAAAGGAGTTAGTTCATGAGAGTAAGATACGCTTTTAAGCATGGAATATAAGCATACTTACTGGAAAATCTATAGAAGTAATTGACGATATGGTTAGGAGGAAGATCAATTTTATATCCCTACAAGAAACTAAGGGGACAACTTAAAAGACAAGAGAATTTTACAACTCATATTTTAAGCTTTGGTACTCCGAAAAAGTTAGATCAAGAAATGGGGTGGGGATTATTGTGGATAAGGAGTGAAAGAAGGATATTATGGATGTGAAAAGAGTGCAAGATTGAATAATAGCTTTAAAATTTGTAGTGGAATAAAATACCTTTAATATTATTAGTACGTACACATCTCAGGTTGGGTTAGCAGAACACCATAAAGTAAAATTTTGGGAGTATTTAGAAGGTTTACTTCAATATATACCTTAAGAAGATAATATTTTACTAGGAGAAGATCTCAATGGACATATAGGTAATGTAGCAAGAGGTTTTGAGAGTGTGCGTGTGGGGGGTGTTGGCAGGGTGGTGAATGTGGAGGGTAAATCCATTTTGGATTTTTCGTAAGTTTTGGATCTTACTATAACAAGTACATGGTTTATGAAAAGAGGTGAACATATTATCACATATAAAAGTGGGGTGACATGTTCTCGGATATATTTCTTTCTTATTAGGAAGTCAGATAGAAATATTTGCTTGGACCGTAAAATTGTTCCAGGAGATAGCTTGACTATCCTATTTAGATTTTTGGTTATGGATGTAAGAGTTAAAGGGAGAACAAAGAGAATAAGTTATGTAGTAGTGCCATGGATCAAGTGGTGGCATATGAAGGGTGAAAAACAAAAACAAAATTTCAACACAAGATTTTGGAGGGAATGTTTGGACAACCACAAGAAATTGCAAATGATATGTGGAATAAGATGGCCCCAGAGATTAGAAAAATGGCTAAAGATATGTTGGGTGAACCAAGAGATTTGGGACCTAGGAGAAAAGAATCATGGTAGTGGAATAAAATTTTCCAGAGTAAAGTTAAAGTAAAAAATGATTGTTTTAAATAATGGTTTAAGTGTAAAAATTTTAAAACTTGGAAAATGTATAAGATATCTAAGAAGGAGACCAAGAAGATTGTGAGTGAATCAAGAACTTACGCTTTTGACAGATTATACCAATCTCTGGGAACCAAGGAGAGATAAATATATATATATATATATATATATATATATATATGATTTCTAAGGGAATAAAAAGAAAGACCATAGCTTTGGATCAAGTGAAGTGTATTAAAGATGAAGAAGACAAAGTCTTAGTTCAAGAAAAAGATATAAAGGATATGTGGAAAATGTGTTTCTACAATTTATTTAATGAAGGATATGATATCTTACCATATTCTAGAAGACTTGATATTAGATAAGAGGATCGAAACTATGATTACTATCGTCAGATTCAAAAACATGAGGTAAGGGAAACATTAAAAAGAATGAGTAGCACTAATGCGGTTGGGTCAGACACCTTACATATTGAAGTGTTGATTTTTTTTGGAGATAGAGGTATTGAGTGGATTTCCAAACACTTTAATGAAATTATGAGGTACGAATGTATGTTAGATGAATGGAGAATAAACACTTTAGTTCCAATCTATAAGAACAAGAGGAATATACAAAATTATACAAATTATATGGGATTAAGCTTATGAGTCATGCCATTAAGTTATGAGAAAGAGTGATTTAATGGAGATTGAGAATAGAGACTCAAGCCACCGAGAATTAATTTGGTTTTATGCTGGGAAGGTCGACCATGGAAGAGATTTAACTATTATGACATGTGATGAAGCAGTATCGGATGGACCAATAAGACTTGCACTTAATTTTTATTGACTTGGAGAAGGTGTGTGATAGAGTGTCTAGAGTAATTTTATGGAAAACCTAGAGAAGAAAGGGTTAGGATTGCATATATTTGAGTTATCCAAGTTATGTATGAAGGGGTATCGACTAGTGTTCGGATACAAGATGGAGTGACAGATGACTTTCTCATTACAATTGGTTAGCAACAAAGGTCAATCCCAAGCCACTACATTTTTACCTTAATTTTGAATATACTAACATAACACATCCAAGAGCTAGCACTAAGATGCATGCTTTTTGTAGGTGATATAGTCCTTTTTGGAGATTTGAATGAGGATTTAAGTGAGAGGTTGGAAACTTAGAGACAGGTTTTAGAAACACATGAGTTTTGCCTAAGTAGAAGTAAGATGAAGTATAAGGAATGTAAAAGAATAAGTGTTTTTAACCTAGAGGTGAAAGTTGGAGATCATATTATCCCTCAAGTCACACGATTTAAATATCTTGGGCCCTTAATACATAATGGTGGAGAAGTAAAAAGGGGTGTAGACCATTGAATTCAAGCTATATGGTTGAAATGGAGAAAGACATTAGGTATTTTATGTGATGCAAAGGTACCGATTAAGTTTAAGGGAAAGTTTTATCGGATTGCGATAAGACCTACGATTTTGTACGGGGCATAATGTTGGGCAGTTAATGATCAACACATGAATAAAGTAAGTGTAGTATAGATGAGGATGTTGTGGTGGATGTGTGGTAAGACTCAACATGACAAAATTAGAAATTAAATTATTAGAGAGAGTGTCGAAGTAGCGTGTAACACCCTAAATCCCCCGCATGTAAAATAATAATATAATTCAGAGATATTTCACACAAACACATAGGGTGTCACATTCTAATAACAATCACCTACTCTGTAACACTTAGAAGTTTAACACAAAATATTCAACGCTTGTCATTACATGATCGCATTCTCTTAGGGTATCATCCAACAGAATTTTATCTACTAAGCATGTTGCATTATAAAAAAAATCATGAAACACTTTATTGAAAGTAACACAGTTATTAGGCAATGCCTCCAAATATAACAACATCAAATTGTTGAGAGTATATCATTTAACTCTCATTAACAAAACATAAACAAGAAGTAATATTATTCATCTGTCCAGTGTTACAGATCAGAGCACATATTCTAAAATGCAAGATAAAAGAAAATAAGAACAGTCTCTCGTCATCCTTCCACTCTAAGCAGTTACTACGTTATCGGCTTGTTTGTACTCCAAAGAGAAGCACCGACCACAACAACAACAACAACCACAAAGGGGTGAGAAATGACATTTATAAATTAAGTGGCACATAGTTCAATGTAGAGTATAAACATCTACACATTCAACAAGCAATCACACAAAATTACTACACAACAGTATTCTCACGTCCAACTAAACCTGATACACTAATCATCATTATGCATATAATTCACTTATGCAATGCGACTCAACTATGCAACTCAATACATATGCATGTGGTACCATCTCAACAAAAGATTCCTTAGTGAACCGGGTTCATCCTACTCGAACCTCGAATCCACCCTGCTTGAATTTAGGACAAGTCACCAATCCATCCTGATCGAATTCAAGATAAGTCACTAGTCCATCCTGCTTGAGTTTAAGACAAGTCATCAATCCACCCTACTCGGATTGCAACTTGCTTCTTTCATCGATAACAATGATATCATGAATGCATTTTAAAACACGTCAGTGAAACATCAACAAAATGTTAAAGTCTTAATCCGACAATAAATAAAACATGCATTGACCCAACAATAGTAGTCCTCCATACTCGAACAATTAGTCACCAATCACAACAACAACATCAATATTATTCTCATTATCATGACACAACAACATCATAATCGTCATCAACATCATACACAATAACATTATAATCATACTCAACATTATACACAAAAACATCATAGTAATAATCAACATCATAACAACATCATCAACTATCATGCTCACACGACGACACATACTTATCATAACTTATATCGTTCAACACAACATCATCAATATTCAACATTTACATTATAAACCCATTATAGTTAATATTCTCAAACATCATCACAACATCAGACTCTCCTAATTCGACATTCACTTAATTAAATAATTTTGAAGTTATTAATTTATTATATATACTTAACTCTTCAAACAGTCCCAAAATTGTGCTTCATACTAGTCACACATCATATTCTAATAATCATTTAAAATATCAAAAAGATTCAGAATCAAGAAAATGAATATGTTTCGGAAATCTTAGATATTCTATTTTAAGAATATGATTTTTATTTCAGGACTTAATATACCAATCAGTACAGTTTAATCAAACCACAAGAACAAATACTCGCATCGGGCAGAATGTTTCGCCTGACTTCAAAATGGAGCCAAACATTATTTACTTATGATAAAATTATAAAAATTTCCATTTGAAAAAATCATTAAACCTCTTTCTAATGCAACTGGCCTCAATCCCAAACGGACTCATGAGACTTTAGTTACACTTGAAACAAGCTGACCAACGCATGACTGAAATCGTCATATTTATGGTATTAAAAACCAGATAACCGCTACTGTTGTAGCACTCTTAGACTCAATTTCTCCACTTAGATATAAAGATTATTATTTTATCTCTCTAACACTTCGGACAATGTGTTATTTGGACTTACGAAGCTCAAGTTATGTATGAAACAAGACGGTCAATATCTCACGCGTTTTCCTGCGATTTCCTTGCAGAAATTTCACTCGTAAGCTCATTTTTTTCAACTTAAACCTATCTCAAATATTCCCTAACATGTCCAAATAGATTATTTCCAAAATATATTATTATAAGTCAATTACCTATTGTTATAAAACCATCCAAACATGTCTTAACACAAAAACAACTTATTCCAAACATCACTTTTCTTATAATCAAACCTCACTCTTATTAATCCCTAATTCTATTAATCAACACACCATTGACCACCAATTCACCAAATAATCATATATCTAAAATCTTCTAAATTCAATAATGATGGAAACACACATATACAATATACATATTTTTTAGACACCAATCCACACGAATTTTATATAGATAAAAACCAGGAGAATATAAACTCTTCAAAAACAACCACAAAATTCATCACAGTCGACATCTCTATTAGAGGTTAAAGACTCATCTACCCTACTCTCATGTATATACTCTTTATTAAGGTTGTTCTCCCTCCTTACGTAGGTATTCTAGCAATTAATGGTAAAACGAACGACTCCTATGAAAATTCCCTTCAAAACCTAGCTCTTCTTCCAAAAGTTATTGTTTCTATTCTCTTCCTTTTCACGTACCGATAAAAAAATTCCATAATTCTCTCAACTCCTCTTTTAATAATAACCAAAAATCCCTAATTTGACTTTCTCTATTCTACCATTACTTACTCTCCAAATTCCATATTTTCCCTTACCTACTACCACAATCACCATAATGCCCTACTTCCTCATAGTTTCATTTATTAAATAATTTTAATCAAATCTCTCTCTCTCTCTCTCTCTAATATATATACCCTGATTACAAAACAATTAATTAAATAAATAAATAATCATAGACAACTTAATTATAGATAATCTACGAAAATAGAGTGTTACATAACGTATAGAAGGTGGTGAGAAATAGACGAAGGTGATTTGGACATATATATGTAGAAAGAAGATTTGTAAATTATGTAGTAAGAAGAGTATAACAGATGGAGAGAAAGTAAACAATTCGAGTAAGAGGAAGTCTCAGAAGTCTAAGAGAAATTATTAAGAAATATCTTTAGATTAATGATACAAATAAAAATATGTCTTTGATAGAATATTATGGAGAAAGTTGATTCATGTAATAGACACTATTTAATGATTCAAATATAATATATATATATATATATATATATATATATATATATATATATATATATATATATATATATATATATATATATATATATATATATATATATATATATATATATATAGGAGATCAATTACACGAAGAGTTACACCACAGCGTTAATTAATATTTTTAAAATCAACCGTTGGATTGAAACATAACATCATATAGATCATACCTATAAAGTTTGAGATTAATCTATAATGATTTACTATGTCATTGAACTACATCAAACTTTATAGTAAATCAAACTTTTCAATGACATAGTAAATCATTATAGATTAATCTCAAACTTTATAGGTATGATCTATATGATGGTATGTTTCAATTCAACGGTTGATTTTAAAAATATTAAGTGACGGCGGTGTAACTCATTGCTTATATATATATATATATATATATATATATATATATATATATATATATATATATATATATATATATATATATATATATATATATATATATATATATATATTTTTTGATAAAAATATACTAGACATTTATGAAGCATCTATCTTGTGAGAGAGAGGAAAGGACTTATTCACGAGTGACATAAATATTACATTTACTCTGTCACATGATTTTACACTATTATTATATTATTGAGGACAAATATTGAGTTTGATGTTATTGCGTGAACTAGGTTGCATATCCTTCTCAATTAGTACTAATTAGATGTTTAACCTTTAATTATGTTTGGTCAAATGAGAGAAAGAAAAAAGAACTGATTTGCTTTTATCGTTCTCAACAGCTAGAATATTGTTATGCCTTCTTAATCCTGTGATTAATTAGCATCATAGACAGACCAAGAGATTGCTCCTTAAACCTGTCCCTGATTATGACTTTTAATCATAATGATTGTACTAATATCTAATTTGTTGCTTTACTTTCAAGAAACAAAACATCTATATTGCCCAAATTAAAAGCCACTTCCTTTTCTTCTATTTTGTTTTTAAATTTGATACATAGTAAAATGATATTTTCTCTAATCTTCCTTATTTTCTCCATAATATACTTTCTCGAGAATCATTTTTGGATAATAAACTACAGAAATTATACAAACAAATCTTTTACTAAGATTTTTGTGTATATTATATTTTTTAGATGTAATTTTTAAAAGAATTAATTTTACAATCTAAAAATGAATAGCGGTGTAGTTTATTATCCACTTATTTTCTATTATTTTTGTAGTAATTTAATTTTTTTAAATGTATATTCTTTTGTATTGACAGATAATAATAATAATAATAATAATAATAATAATAATAATAATAATAATAATAATAATAATAATAATAATAATAATAATAATAATAATATAATTTTTTTATAAAAAAAATTAATAATATAAAAAGAAAGGAAGGTAGATTAAAATAGTTTTACACTCCAATTCAACCATCATCATAAATTAGTGTGATTTGATATAACACTTTGGTTGATAGTGTAAAATATATAAGATTGTATTTTAATAAACAAGTAATTAATTTACGCATAAGAGATTAATCTTTTAAACTAGGACAATTATAATAAACAACAAAAAATTTCATTAAAAAAAAATTAACGTTACTCTATAAAATGTGGCAAAACAGACTCAATATATTGAGTAAACTCATCTTGTTCATATTTTTTAATTGATTGATTAAGATTTTAATTCTATAATTCTCTCTGATGTGTCTGTCACATATTATTTTGTTTTTATTTTTGCAAGTAATAAAGACAAATATTAATTTAAAATTTTATAATTTTTAAACTTTGAAGAGATAGCACCAGCGGTTTTGTCATG
Source organism: Vicia sativa (assembly GCA_021764765.1). Taxonomy (NCBI): domain Eukaryota; kingdom Viridiplantae; phylum Streptophyta; class Magnoliopsida; order Fabales; family Fabaceae; genus Vicia; species Vicia sativa. The sequence goes on from CM038797.1 coordinate 124,004,316, forward strand.
ATTTATCTCGTCCCACCTTTATTTTTTTCAAAATAGATTTAGATTTTAGATTAACGATCTTAATTATATCTACTCCATTCTATTTTTTATTTGGAGATATTCATTTTCCATCTATATATCGAAAATATTCATTTGTCATTCATATTATTGTGTATACATGAATTTAAATTCATAATTTTTTTTTGTTTTCACTAAAAATCAAACTTAAATAATATTGGAGCGATTCGTTTTTAATGGAAATTTCTTTTTTATTAGAGTCAAATAAGATAAGATGAAAAATTATTAGTTGCACATAAAAAATACATAACTAAGGAATGTATCAGCATCTTTTTTTGCAAATAATAATTTGTCTACATTTAGATATACCTAAAGACCAAATCTCCCACCTTATCTGTCCAATATCTTTATCACAAGTCTCTTCTCTTCATACCTATCTCTCTCAATTTCCATTTTTTTAACATTAATTTTACTGTGGTTTGGTTGCCAAATTAATAAACATTTTTTTTAATTATTTCTGTTATTTTCATCTGCCTTTAACGTCACTCTAAGGTAGAAACGGAATTTTCCACCGTCAGTAACGGCGTGAAATCCTAATCAAAAAAAGTTATGGTGAAAAAACAACGTCGTTAGTTAGAAGAAAAGAAAGAAAGAAAAAAAAACAGAAAACAGATCTATAAATAAACCTTAAATTAAACCAAGGAAGAAACACAAGAGAGAGAAAAAAAAGCAAAAGAATAATATAGTTGACACTGATACATAAATTTTGGACTTTGTTTCTATTTGGCACCCACCCACTCACACCTACAACAACACACAAAACAAAAACAACATAGTAACAAGAACCTCAAGAACAACAACAACAGAGATCTAACTTAGATCGAGCTTCTACTGTTTCTTACTCAATTTTTTTCACACTCTTTGTTTATTCATGTGAGTTTGTCTTCCATTTTAAGGTTTTGTTTTTCTTTGTTCTTACTATGTTATATGTTTGTGTTAAAAGGGTTATGTTTTTTTACTAGGTTTGTTTTATGTTAACAACATGTTGAAGTTAGTTCATGAATTATTTGAAGTTTTTAAGGTTTATGTTAAAATTGCCTTAATTAGTTTATTAACTTTGTGAAAATCTGTTTATGTGAGTTTTATTTTGTTATTGAACCCGGTGGTGTTCTGGATCTGTTTGAAATTACCAATTTTTGATGGATTAGTTCTCTATTATATGTAGTGTCATGGGAAGAGAAGTTACTGCAATGGAAGTTGAGGAGAATAAGCCAAATGATGTAACAACGGTTTTGAATGAAAGTGGTAATGATAATGGATATGATTCTTCCGAAATTGCGGATCGTGAGGTGAAGAAATGTACTCAAGTCGATTTGTTTGCTGAGGATTGCGGTGAAACTAAGGACATTTTGACTGCCAAAACAACAAACTGTGATACCGATTTGCCGATAGAGGAGAATGAGAAACATGAAGTGAAGAAGACGGGTGATGAGAAAGAGTTGAGCTCGACAAAACCGTCTGATCTGGTTCCTGTACAGAATGGATCCTACACGAGTGTTGTTGTTGATTCTACTGAAGCTGTTGTAACTCGGCATAACTTGTCGCCAAATGCTAACAACATGTACTCGTCGCCGTACTCGTCAAAGAATTCGCAGGTAATTGATGTTCTTCGTGTTATATTTTGAAATTCGAGTTTAGTACTCTAAGAATCTGGCCAAAGATGCATATGGAATGACCAAGTTTAGTACTAGTAAGAGTCGTCTCAAGTTTTTACAGGCTCTGATTAAGTTAGTCATACTTTAACCATGACAAAACAAATATAGACCCTATTTAACCACGATTTAACAGTGACAAATATTTAATGAAGCTCTATTTAGCCACGGTTTAACCCTCATAAATTTTTGACCATGTACAATAGTCTGTCTTGCACGTCATCAAAGACGGTTCTGGTACTAGCATACTATTGCAATCTATTAAAGAAAAGAGTTTTGTTTGTAAAGGTTGCTAATTTGTTAATATTTTATGGTAACTGATTTATCTATTTATTGATTTATATTGTTATTTGTTTTTTTGTTTTGTATGCTACTAGTAATGAAATTACTAATCTGCAAAAGTTTTTCCATTTTCAGCAAAACTCGCCTTTTTCTTCAGCTAAGCCCTTGCAAAATGATGATAAGAAGAACTACGATGATGAAGATAATTGGTCAATTGCTTCCTCGTATCCTTTTAAATTTGAACTTTTCAATGGCTTATTCTACACAGATCAAAATTTTAGATAAACTAGAAGAATCTATGCCAAATTGATTATTTTATATGTTATAATATAACTGTTACTCTATATCATTTGTTCTTTAACCACAAATACTAGTGCTGTATCAATGCGCACGGCAAGATCAAAGGTAACTCAGGGTTCAGCCCCTACATTTCGAAGCTCAGAACGTGCAGAAAAACGAAGAGAGGTAGATTTTTTCTGTCAGTAAGTAAACTATAACGCATGTAAAACCGATGTTAAACAGGTTTTAATTTAATCTTTTCAGTTTTATCTCAAGTTAGAGGAGAAAAACCGAGCGCTTCTAGAGGAAAAAAGCCAGTATGAAGCAAGACAAAAGGTATAATGATCTTCTTACTTGAAACTTTTAACCCCTTCTTATGCCAAAGCCTATGTTTTTCCGAGTCCGTTTTAGCTTCATCGGAAAAAAAATTGATTAAATAACTTGTTTATCATCATTTATTTGATAATAACGCTTGTAGGAAGAGCAAGAAGCAGCAATCAAGCAGATGAGAAAGAATTTGGTAATTAGAGCAAAACCGGTCCCCAGTTTCTACTATGAGGCGCCTCCGCCTAAAACCGAACTCAAGAAGGTAACTATCGTGGATAAACGGTTAGCTTCGTGTTTAGTCGTATAATGGAAAAACTATTATTCATTTGGTTTTCTTTGATGTCAGCTGCCACTAACACGTCCAAAGTCACCAAAACTGAATCTGAATCGTAGAAGAACCTTTGGCGATGCTGTGAACTCTCAGCCTTGTGAAGTTACTAGTCGAGCTCGTCACAGCACTGGTAGCCACCACGTCAAGAGCGGTTATAATACTACCCCTGTCACTGAAAAAACTAAGGACCAAGTCACGCGACGCCATAGCAATGGCGCTTACAAAACCAAAGAAAGACCAAAAGCAGATACAGAAACAAAAACAGCTCCTCCTAACATCATCCAGCATCCAAATGCAGACATATCAGTCCAATCATGATGACTCGAGAGAAAATACGCTAATTTATTTTTCGTTTGAACTTGACTCGTCTGATTTGTGTTAATTTGCGCGCGGTGTATATGTTTTTGTAAGTCATGTCGTTTGATATAATCGATAGTTACTAATGTAGTATGTATGATATGTGATATTGTTGTTCCCCCAAACTACATATATTTATTGATGTAGAAGTAGGATTAGTTTGTCATGAATCATGATACGGTTTTTGTGACTTTTGTATGAGTGTTGAATGGTTGTTTTTAATGGGGAAACATATTGTGTAATGCAACTTTTTGTTCCTGAAATTGAGTTTGCAATTATTTATTATGATATTACAGTATATACACCTCTTTGTTTACTATATAGTCTTGGTATTATCTTGTGTATGAGAGGCATGTTTGTATGAAAGTTGTACCAATTTTGCATAATGTGTGATCATTGAAATATACTAGTACATCATTATGAGATCTTCATATAGCTCAACAAGAAAACTTGGTATTTTTTCAGTACACTGATGAATATATAGACATACCTTAAAACCATATTCTTTTCAATGTGAGAGTGAGAGACTCTTCAGCATAAAGAAATAACGAGAACATTAAAGGAGAAAATAACTTTTTGTTTATATAGAATGTTTGATTAGTCATGTTTCCAAATGATATTCAAATTTTGATACATGTCCCACAATAAAGCATGTAGCATATTACTTAGGCCAATCTATCTAAAGTATCATTTGACCCATGTTTCTTTAGAATTGTGAAAAAGACCACCACAGTTGAAAGATTCTCAATAAGCATATCTTTTGTTGAGTTTTATCCAAATTTTAAGAGGTTTAGTGTTTGATTGGATTCACGGTAAGATAATAATCTAATTTGAATAACTGATTTTAACATAATAAAGTTTAGTAGAATTAATTTATATTTGATTATATTTACATAATAGTTAATCGAAAAATAAATTTCAATATGAATATTATGTTTTAATCTGAAATTATAAATTCTAACCATAAATTGAATTAACTTTAGAGGCAACGTTAATTCAACTTTAAAAAAAATCTAACATCTCAAAATAGTCTAACATTAATTCTACATTATTTAAATTGTTTTTTATTCTTCTAATAGTCAAATCAAATATTATTAGAAAACTTGTATCCTAGGTTACTTTACAAATAATGATAAATTGAGAGAAAATTAAAGATAATATACCCCTAGGTATATTCTATCCCCTAGGTATATTCTGAAGCAATATGTCTAACTAAAACTAAAACTAATATATCTGCTCGGACTATGATATACCCTCAGGTATATTTTTAAAGTAATCTGAATTAACCACATTGCCCTTTCTAATTCAGATTTGTCATGCTTCTCATTCCCAATAACTTCAGAATCTGGTGGTTGATTCACATAAACTTCTTCCTCTATACGTCCATTGAGGAATGCGAAATTCACATCAAGTTGGTGCATCTTTCAACTTTTGTTAGCTTATATTGCCACACTCAGCCCGATTATTTCAAGCCTAGCCATATTTGCATATACTTCATTGAAATCTACTTTAGGTCTTTGGAGAAATTCCACCATCTAGTTTCAGCTTAAACTTGTAAACTCATCTTACATCAATTGCTTTCTTGCTTGAGTTCTAAACCAGCTCTCATGTCTGGTTCTTCTCAATGGCCTTGAGTTCTTTAACCATTACAGCTTTCCAATTCTCATCCTACAGAACTTGCACCTGATTGATTAGTTTTGACTCATCCACCATTTCTTTTCAATCAGCTCACCATTTTCCTTGATTGCTTGATCAGGAAATCTCCCATAGTCATTTAGCATGACTAGTGGAGCTTTAGTTTTTCTCTTGAGTTTGTGCATACTCAGACGGTGGAGTTTATTCCTCACATAGTTGCTTTGGAACTTAAATCTTTGAAATTCCAAGCACCATCTTCTTCATATGCATCAGGCTAAGACTCTTAAAATTGAGAAGAGCAAATCTTTGATGTCAAACCTAATTTTTATCTTTATTTGTGGTCGATGCAAGACATTGATGATCGATCATGACATGACATATGTGTGTTGGCTGGACATTTCATTAAACACCTTGAGTTACCTTCCTTTCGATGTTACCATGATGTTGTCTTAAAACAAATTAATCTTCTAGATGATTCATCCAACTTGATTCATGTCATATGATTAACATGTATTAAGGTATTCTCTTTACCATCATGAGAAAATTGAGCCACACTTTTGTCCTCATCATTATTCTCATTGTAGTAGCAGTCTCTAGCATAATGAACAAGCTTTTTACGACAATAGCATTGAACCTCCTTCATGTCAACCTTCTTGATTTTCTGATTTTGATTTGCACCATTCTTTCTAGTTTCACCTTGGCTTCATTAAGTCTTGCCAGCATCACCATTATCATTCAACTTTTTCTTCCATTTTACTTTCACTTTGTTATTCCTTGAGGAATTTTATTTAATCTTCTTGAAGAACTTTCTTTGCAATGTTGTTCGGATACCTTTTCTAAATCTCTTTGCTACAACCTCATCTCATGCGCCTCAAGGGATGCTTGCAATTCTTCAAGCTTTATATCTTACAAGTCTTTATATTATTCAAATGTGTTCTGGATTGGCCCAGCATCTGGCCTACTGCCATTGACGCCCAATCCAATATAGAATTGAAGGCTCATCTGCCCATAGCGGTAGTGTTCCCTTCATGTGCACGTTAGGGTCACGTGGCCAACGGTTACTTAACCATCATCTGCCCTTCGAGAAGACCGGGTCAAACACCCTGTGTTTCCCGCAACGTAACTGTCACTTGCCCTCCGTAGATACCGGGTCAAGCACCCCGCATATCACGGAGCGACAGATCAGGGAGGAGGCCACGTGTTGGACTCCTTGCTCACGCAAGCCCTGGCAGTCCGTTAGCGGGATTGGATCAACTACCCACTAACTAGACCTTGACCCAGCACTGGGGTCTATAAATACCCTCTCATTCGAGAGGGTCATGTAACACATTCATTCTCTCCTTTTGCTTGCTTGCTCTCTCTCTTGCTCATTCTTACTTTGGCATCGGAGTATCTTGCAGGTACCCCCATCTTCTTCAACCACCGTTGCAGCCTGGGTCATGACGAACCTTCTGGTCTGGTACGATCAAAATGCCACCACAATGTAATCAAACTTGATTAAAAAAGCCCTCAACATTATCCACCTTCTGTAATTCAGAGGTCTTTTCTCCACACGACTTCATTTGTTTTGTGAAAGCCATCACGTTTGAGAAGAACTCAATAATGGTTTCATCATCTTTCATTGGCATGTTTTCATATTTCTTCCTCAAAGATTGCAACTTCACTTTCTTTAACTTTTCATCTCCATCATATAGCTTCTTGAGAGTATCTCAAGCCTCTTTGATCATTTCTTTTGCTCGATAATCTTAAAGATATTTGAATCCACACACTAATAGATCAAAAACTAACATTTTTTATCTTCCTTACTCATTTCAGTCTTTGTGTCTCAATAACATTTGCCACTAATGCATAAAACTGTCATTCATGATTTCAAGTATATCTTAAAGTCTGAATGATTTCACTTGTGCAAACCATTTATATAATTTTATCCCTTGAAAACTTGTAAATTGGTTGGATGTAGTACTTCCATACCCCATGAACTTCCTATAAATTATTGTCTTAAAATTTAGATGTTTATAAATTATAATAGTGGTATAGTACTATAACACGCTATTAGTTTAGATGAGAATAGTGTTATAGTTTTTTAATGTATATATAATTCTTAAAATTCAATAATTTTTATTAAAATACAAAGAGCTCACAAATTGTCTACTTTAAAAATTCCAAGTGTCACGGTTTCTAGTTTGGTTAAATCACATTTCTGATTTGAGTTTTATTTTATTAGAGTATATTATATAGCTTGTATAAGGCACATTAAAAATAAATTAGTGTCAAAAAGTATATCCAGACTTGAAGTTTTGAAAACAGAAAACCCAATTCATTAGGAATGGTGTCTAGTACAAAGAACACAAGATGTGTTTCCCTAAACAATTTACAAAACCAACCTCCTAACACTCTAAATTTAATCTCTAATCTCTCTAACAACAAACCATAACAACAATAATAATAAACCTTAAAATTACACACATAACTAAAACAACCCAAACAAACCCTAACCCCTCATTTCTTCGCCTTCTTCACCGGAGTTTTAACACTCTTCACTTTCTTCGCCGGACTCTTAACACTCTTCGCCTTCTTCACAACCTTCTTAGAAACCGCCTTCTTCACCGGAGTAGCCTTCACGCTCTTCGCCTTCGGCTTCACAACGGCTTTCGCTTTAGGTTTCACAGCGGCTTTCGCTTTCGGCTTCACAGCGGCTTTCGCTTTAGGTTTCACAGCGGCTTTGGCGACAGTTTTTGGTGCAGCAGTTGTTTTGGCCGGAGCGGTTTTGGCTGCAGCCGGTGCGATTTTGAAGGAGTTTTTCACCTTGAAGAGCTTTCCGGAAGCGACGGATTTCTTGAGTTGGAAGAGGACGAGCTTGCGGTAGGTTGGTGGTAAGTCCTTGTGCTTCTCTTCGATGAATTTTGTTATCGCGTATTGGCTTGAACCAGTTCTTTCTTTCAGGCTTGTGATTGCTTCAGTTATCATCTTCAAAAACAAACAAAACCAATTAGAAAACAAAATCTACAAAAATGAATGATTATTGAGAATTTGAACCGGGTTTGGTTTTTTACCTCTGCGAAAGTGGGGTGAGAGAGTGGCTTCTTTGCGGCGGCGGCTTTCTTGGGTTTGGTTTGAGCGGTGGTCGACATGGCGAAGACTGGAGGAGAGAGAATAACCGTTGATGAGAGAGAAAATGAGATTGATTGAAGATTGGAGAGAATTTGATGATGAAATGAAAATGGGTGGGAAGGTATTTATATATTGAAAAAATATTGAAATGTTAAGAAGGAAAAGGAGAGCGTTGATTGGTGGAAAGGGAAAGGCACGGATTGATGATTTGTGCTGGGGTTTAAATGTGGGTCGTTGGATGATTGTTTATCGATGGTGGAGATTGTAAGTCAGTGGAGTTGCTTGGATCGTCGAATGGGATGGAATGGATAGTGTTAACTTCTTTTGGTTACCTTTTGGAGATTGTGAATTACAACTACTTTGGTTCTTTGAATATTAAATTATTAAATGTAAATGCTAGTAATTGGTATTGGTATGTGAAATTATCAATGTTTAAAAAATTATAATTATTGAAATGTGTTAAGGCTTGGAAAAACATTTAGGAGGGGTCGAATAACTTTTTCTTTCTTTTTAAATTTTTTAGCCAAACAACAAATTAAATACTTATTTTTATTTTGCTTCGTTTGAAACTCAAACTACTTAACTCCATCCGTCAAGGTTATTTCGTCTCTCTCAACGAGGATTTAATCCACTATAATCAATGATTACAGAGTGCACTACCCAACTAGTTTGACCAACTTCCTCTAAGACTCACTAGTGTAACACCCCTTCTAATTACCCGCGTTTTATAGAATTAAATAATCAGAGTTTATCCATAATTAAGAGGCATCACAATTTAAATCATAAAAATTTAACCAAAACAGCGTCATGCTTTCACTGGAGAATATTCATTAAATAAATCATACTCAACGTCATGTTTAACAGCGGAAATGAAAACATAACCAAGATCCTGAATACATCATCCAACAGTTATTCCAGGATAATAAATCAACATAATTCAAAACTATTCAAGTTATCCCTTAAAGGATTCCAAACAATCGTTTTCCCCAGTGTTACATCTACCAGAGCACGACACGACGGACTAGATTAACTAAACTCGAATCTAGAGCTATCCTCACCAACTCAAGCGGCTAATCACTTGGATCCGAAATGTTAAAGTAAGGGTGAGATTTCAATTCAATATAATATGTATTATCGTTCTTAGATACAACGAATAATTGGATACATTAATCCATTAGTCAAACATAAAGTCATAATCAATTCACAAGGCGGTTCACACCATGAACATGTATACAACAAACAATGGAAATTGCAACACGGAAACCATCCTAGCATGTTACAATCCCATATGCAATGCGACTCTATGCATGTGGTACCAAACGTGAACCGAGTTCACTCACCGCTCCGTTTACTCGTGGAAGGCGATGTAATCCATGATTCGCCCGAACAGAGTCAAGAATCCAATCCATGATTCGCCCATAACCACCGGGTCAAGAATCTAGCCTCACTACCTCTGCACTGTAAGTCTATTGGCTCGCCATTCGCTTCCGCACATGGGAATGAACCAATTTAACAAATGCTCATGCATGCATCATAAAAGCATGCACATCAATTCAACGGAATATGGTAACAACATAATTCCACATAAATACCAATACCAATCTATCACATGATAACAACATAATCATAAATTAGATTATCACAAAGTATAAACATGTCAAACGCTTACTCTTCAATCAGTAAGACTATCACCAGTATATAATAACAATAACACATGATACCAATACAATCATGAATAACCACAAGGGAAAGAAACATCACATGAACGTCAATCTCCATTCAACTTGTCAAACAATCTAAACCAATTCATAGATTACGATCTCAACATAATTCACTTATTGCCAATCACCAATGTATCACATTCAATCACAATGAATAATCAACACAACATTGTAAACATTAGTCCTCGACCGATAACTCAGGCCATTCATATTAACTTCCCATTATCCACTATTTTTAAAATAATTTTAGCAAAATAACATTTTTCTCTTTTCAAAAGGTAGTATTTTAAATTTAAGAAATAACGCCGAAAACGGCACTCAAATCGGAGTTACGGTTTGGAAAATATGAGTTTTTGAAGTTTTGAGTATTTTGAAAATCTCGTTCCCTGGTTTTTGTATGGGAACCCGGTTCCTACCTATACAGGAACCGGTTCCTGAAGTTAAAAATCCCAATTTTGGCCAATTTAACACTGGGAACTCGGTTCTTCCCCACAGGGAACCGGTTCCCACGACCTATAACAGCATTTCTGCTACTTTTTGACAGCATTATGCATCCTTTATCATTTCTAAACTTTCAAATACATTTTGTGACATTAGGAACACCAAATTATGATCATTTCACACCATTATAACATCAAACAACATAGTTTACTCATTCATCCATACTATCCATTTGACATACCAACGATCCTAATTCCAAACACCGACACAAAATAGGGTTTTATTCTATAACTTATAATCATCAAAATTCAAACTTCCTAACATACCCAATTATCCATTTGATTCCCAAAACCCATAAAACATATTAACCGAACGAAATCACCCCTTACCTCGCGATGATCTTCGATTTCTCTCGGCGTCAGCTTTTCCTCTCTTCTCTTCTCTTCTCGTGGGAACCGGTTACTCCTCTGGAGAACCCGAGTTCCCTGTAACACGATGGGAGAACTGACTTGTTTGTTTTGCGTTTGATCGCAAATGATGCGGATAATAAGAGTCGCCACCGACTTTTCTTTTATCCAATTAAGGGAAGGCGAAAAGAACAGGAAAAGACCTTCGTTAGATTCTGAGTAAGGGAGGTGGTTATGAAAAGGGAAGGTATTAGCACCCTTTCCATCTGTAGTTATCTACGGGCTCTTAATTGCTTAGCTCACTTTAATTGTTTTTTTTTTGTGTGTGTATTTGAAAAGACTTTTGAAAAAGACATTTCACTTTGACTTCGTAATGATTCACGCTGGAATGTATACGAAGTATTTGGAAATGTTTTGTTTTGGAAAAGGAACTGTGTAATGATTCACGCTGGAATGTATACAAAGCGTTTTGAGAAGTTTTGAAAGTGTGAGGTGTGAAAAGTATTTTGATTGAGCAAGCAAAATAGACATATTTTACCCACTCAGAACGGTCGTTTCCATGTTATTTTGCTTTCCTTTAGAATAAATCTATCCATACCATTGTTTGATAGGTAACCTTATTCGTTGGATGTAAAAGGGACATTTGTAGGGACATCAGATGGTCATAGAAGACAACTTGTAGGGATATCCTAGCATATTCGTAGGGACAATCATCACTTTTCGTAGGCAACAATCGAGGGACGAGATCATATATTCGTAGGCAACATCGAGGGATTATGATCTTTTAAGTCGAAGGGACTATGATGATATATTGTAGGCAACCGTGCTAAGATATCCCCACGTTCGAGGGACATGACCATTATTCTTAAGGCAACGAGAGAGGATACCCTAAGGTGGGTGTAAGTGTGAAGAATGTGTTGTATTCAGATATTTTATCTTATGATTAGAAGTGATCTACGTTGTTTTTAATCTTGTCATACACGCCTAATTACTAGCAGTTAATAGGTGTAGAAAATAAATTGTGGAAATATAAAAGTCCTACGCTATTACATGGCTTTGGGGTAGATATATAATAGGGGGTGCAGAAAGTAAAGGCAGAAATATAAATCTACGCTATTACATGAAAACAAACTTGCAACATATACATTCTTTCTAGAATTTAAATGCAAAAGAAATAAAAGAAAAGAAAGTAAATCCTAACATTTTTTGGTGTTTTTTTGAAAATTAATATTAATTGTGATAAAAAAACCTAATTCTAATTGATTTTAATTAAAAAAAGATTTAATGAAAATTAACCTAAATTAAACTAATTAAGTTAATTAAAAAGCATGGAGGAAATTACTTGTGAAATTACCTAATTAAACTAATTATTTAACCTAATTACTAACTAATTGTTCACAGTGATTTCTGGTGAAACAACCGCTAGTCCTCCAAACTATCAAACAAGCGTTATGATTGTTGTTTAATCCCTTTGGTAACTTGCAGGATCGACTAGATTGATCCTATGGGGTTATTGGTCGTTTGCATAAACTTAAAATAATGGTTCATGTTCAAGACTTGCTTTTGAATGTTTTATATATATATCTCAAGTGTGTTTCGATTATGATGTCCAATAAGCTAATAGTGAAATCAAGTAAAATGGTATAAAACTAGTTCGAAAGAAATAAGATATAAAGACTTCGAATTAAGGAAAGTATACAAATGCAGGAACGTTTAAAGGATTTCTTGAATGTAAAAGACTTTCAAAATAAAGCATGAAGTGAAAAGACAAGAATTTAAAGGCAAGTATGTAAAAGTTTTCTGGAAAATAAGAGCATGAATGTAAGAGTTTCAAAAAGTAAAGAGTTTCGAAACGAGAGAAATGCGTTCAAAAGCAAAGAAAGTTAAATGACTTTGAATGTAAAAGATTTAAATGACATTGATGCAGTATAAAAGGTAAATTGGAAAGATAAAGATACATTATTGCATAAAAGAGTTTGGTGCAATCATACGTACGTTATTCGTGCATTCGTTTCCCTAGCCATGTGGTATTTTGAATATTCTTGAATTTAGTACAATAGATATGACACGAAATCCTAACACTAAGACTTCTATTTATACTATTTTGGCCATAACGGTCTGACTTATGAGAGCTTGCCACGTTTCGGACATGCAGAATACTATGCTTCTCTAGCCTCCACGTCTCCGAACCATTTTCCAGCGCGTATATTCGAACTTCCATTCATCCCGCTCACATTTTGAATTTCAAATATCTAAACTGCCTTTTGATTCGAACTCGCTTCCTAACACCACGCTACTACCATTTCGAAGCTCCTTCTACATGTATCATCACAATTGCTACTCGAAGCCCCAAGTTTCAATATCTTATTCGAAGAGCTGATTCTTTCATTCCAAATCATGACATTTTCCTCGTTCCAATGAATACTGACATTGTTTTATTTCGAGCTCAGTGATTCTTATTCAAATCATCTGCATCAAAATCTCCAGCCAACAAAATGCCCCTTTAAAATATGTATTTCGAATCCCTATCTGAGAAATACTTATTTTAAATATATCCACAAGATTTTGATGTGACCTTGAGCAATAATGACATTGTGTATGACTTCCATTCGTCGATCATCGCTCTTGGGTTTCGAACCGCTTCAGCAGTTGCCACGGTATGGTGCGGTTATTAAAGATAATGATTGTCTTTAATCATGCTTATTTCCATGCTTACTTTACGCCACCTTACGTGTCCAACCCACGTTCTCCACGTACCTTGGCCTTAGTTGACGATTGTTTCAAATTCCTTACTATAAAACCCAACAGACTCAGTCTTTTTACTCTTTTTCCACACTCTGAACCTTTTTCTTCTCTCTTTGCTGAAAAACCCTAAAACCTTATGACTTCAACAATGTCTTCAACAACAACATCTCGAAAAAGATTTCTAAGAAGAAGACCAAGAACACTGGAGCGATCACGAAAGTAAGGTTGAAACTCACCACGTCCATCGGTGCTCATTCCTCAAGGCATCTCAAAGGAACAAGAACTCATGTATTCTTCACAGGTATTAATCCCAACTAACGCCTCTGGAAAGAGGTTTGCCCTAATGGGCCCTCTCACAGTTTTTGAGATTTTGAAGGACACTAGAACCATATTCCCTTGCTATGATTTTAAACCGTTATTTAACAAAATGGAAATCCTAGAGTAGAAGCGATAATGTGAGCGAACCCTCGCTTCTAAAACCATAGGAACCCTTGATATTCCCCCAAAGGATCCTTTCATTTTGGACTATGTTAAAAGTAATTTCAAACCATTTCGATCTTGTCCTACTGCTGATGTAGCATACCAGAATTGGTTTGCTAAAATAGAGGTTAAGAAATCCCATCAGTGGGAGGAACTAGGTATTTACAATCTCAAGTTATCAAAACCGGGCTTTACCTATAGCCATCCTCTACTTTTTGCATCCCTGTACTTCTGGGATAGTACTTACAATACCTTTCACCTTCCTGGAGGGATGATCACACCTACTTTCTTTGATATAGCTGCTATCACTGGATTATCACCACTAGGAGAAACATACATTCACGATTACGAGGAGCACTCGAGCATAATTGACTTGATATCAAGTTAGCTAGCTTCTCCAAGTTTATCGATCATTATCACCCGAAGGTGATAGTGTTTCGATGTTGAACACATTGCTTTCCTCACCCTCGGCTATCAAGATATGTCTTTTGAGATCGCTTCAAGTGGCTAGCAGGTTCATCCCTTTAGCAAGGGATTTACATGAAAATAGGAGGATTAATTTAAGTGAACTCCTACTAGTTGACCTTTATGAAAGTTTGAGGTCGGCTGTTTCGAGCTTAAAATCCCATACTCCTAAGAATATCTTGCTAGCTGGTCCTTTCGGTTGCTTGACTATGGCTTAATGCCATGTTCGAATCTTCACTTTCTACTGCTGACACCATTGTTGAGCAAAACCCAGAAGTGATGGATCGAAATATTGAGGGCATGAGGTTAAGGAAACTGACTCCAAGTGATGACAAAGCTGATTTCTAGATTCTTTTTTCCCAGTACATCATGCTATTTTCCAAGAAGCATAAGTTCGAAGAGACTATGGCGCCTTTTGCTTCGAGGACCTATGGACCATCATGGTTTACCATATCCCTTTCGGAGGCTGCCAAGACCAAAGAAATCCAAGACATCTGGAAAGCCTTTCTGCTCCCAAGACTAATTTCTTCAAGAATCACTCCGACCAAGAATCAAATCCTTCTATTCGCCTACCAACCCAACTTTGTCTCAAGACAATTTGGTTTATGCCAACTGATTCCTGAACCACTCTTTCAGACTCATGACTCCATTACCTCTGGTCGAACTTTCAAGGCTAGAGAAGCCAAACTTCAACAAGAACAATACCAAGATTTTGCTCAATTTAAATTGATCTCTTTTGAACCAACTTATTTTTCGTCCAAAGGTTTTCTGGATTGGTGGAGTAGATTCTACCAGTCTTGTATGTTTGACACCCTTACTATCGAAGAGAAACTAACTGCTGCATTCGATGTGCAGGTACATAGAAAGAAAGGTATGTTCACTCACGCTCAAGAAATTAAAGCTTTTCAAACTTACTTCGAAACAACTTATGATCCTACACGCTTGGAGTCCACGGTATATCGAGCGTCCCAAACCTTGAAGGAAAAATTTACATAAAAAGTCTCTAAGTTCAGACTTCCTTCAGGACTGTCACCTGAGGATAGGTATAGGTTGGTGTAACACGGTGAACTGACTTTGTAGGATTTTTGTATCCAAATGTGCGGATAGCAAGAGTCGCCACCGACTTTTATTTTTATCCAATTAAGGGAAGGTAAAAGTAACAGAAAAAGACCTTCGTTAGATTCTGAGTTCGGGAGAATGGTTATGAAAAGGGAAGGTATTAGCACCCCTTTCCATCCGCAGTTTATTCTACGGGCTCTTAGTTGCTCTTAGATAACTTTTTAAAAATTGCTTTCTGTGTGTTTGACAAAAAATGTTTTGAAAAGGCATTTCGCTTTGACTTTGTAATGACTCATGTAGGAGTGTATACAAAGTGTTCGGAAATGTTTGTTTTTGGAAAGAAATTGAACTTTGAAAAAGAGTGTGTAGTGTAAAAAGCATTTGATAGAGCAAGCAACTAAGAGACTTATTTACCCACTCAGAATTGGTCGTTTTGTTGTACTTCTACATTCCTTTAGAATAGCGCTAGCCATACCATTAGTTAGTAGGTAGCTCCATTCGTTGGATGTAAGCGGGACATTCGAAGGGACATCGGATGGTCATAGAAGGCAACTTGTAGGAAGTATCCTAGCACATTCGAAGGGACTATCATCATTTTTCGTAGGCGACAATCGAGGGTCAAGATCATGTATTCGGAGGCGACATCGTGGGTCTTATGATCTTGGTATCGAAGGGACTATGATGATTTGTTTGGAAGGCAACGGTGCTAGAATACCTCTACGTTCGAGGGACATGACCATTTTGAAATCGAAAGGCATCGAGAGAGAATTACCCTAAGGGGTGCGTGTGTGAAAGAAGTGTGTTGAATTCAGATATTTTATCTTGAAATCAGTGTGAGCTATGTCCAATTATTATCTTGCCATACACGCCTAATTACTAGCAATTGATAAGGGTGCGGAAAGTAAAAGTGCGGAATGTAAAGTGCGGAAAATAAACCTACGCTATTACATGGCTTTGGGGCAGATACATAATTTAAACTTGCGGAAAATAAAAGCCTAATTAACTATTACAACCCATGAGCAATTACATTATTGGAAAAATAGAATGATAAGAGAAAAAACGTCCGAATCGGAGCAACCTGTGAAAGAATAAGAAAATCGGGAAATATGATGAAATTGAAATAAGAGAAAATGTTAGAAAAAATGCAATTTTAAATATGGAAAAATTAATACATGTTGGAAATAAGATAAATAAGCTAAAATAATTTTTTGGGATTTTTTGGAAAAGATTTAATAATTAAAATGCAATTTATAATGATTTAAATGCTAAAATAAAAATAAAATAAATATGTATGCAAAAATTATATTTTTTAATTTATTAAATTAAATAAAGGTTTTTATGAAAATAATGTAAAAAGAAAAAATGTTTTTGGTAATTTTTTAATGCAAAAATAAAATCATGAAAACAATTAAAATTGAATGCAAAAATTAAATAATATAAAAAAACATGAAAATAGAGTTTTGGAAAAATGTAAAAGGGATTGTCTGAACCAGGAATCGAACTGGGGACATCCCTTTCAAACCTTGAAAAACCACACGCTGACCAACTGAGCCAACGCACGCCACTGTTTGGAAACGGGATGGTTTGAAAATAACACGCGTCGCTCGTCTGTTTCCTCCCGCTCGCGCCAATTCATCGTCTTCTTCATTTTGAATTTCTGAAGCTAGCGTCGGCTGTTCTTCGACGCTACGTCCCTGGCTAATATCAAAAATGCAACACACATAATATAAATACATTCTAAAGCCATGGTTCGATTGGAAACATCATTCCGAATGCAATGGTACTAGTCTCGAGGTCCAATTTTTCCTGTATAGAGAAACCCTAAAACGATCACATAAACCCTAATCATGGCAATACACGATTCCGGCCATAGAAATCCAATCAAAGTACCCAGAAAGTTTGTAAGCTTCTCACTAAACACAAAAACAACAACAAATCGGATTAATAATGCATGAATATGGATAATCGAATTTTGAAAAATAAGAACAAACCGAAACTGGGATTGCTTGATTCTGGATGGTTTTCGATGAAGTAGGTATCTGGAATCACTCCTGAGGTACCAAGGAATGTGTTTGACACCTAAAAATCGATTGAAAACGGCTGTAGGATGGATTGCCAATTGCTTCAAGAACACGAAATTTTTGAGTTTGAAACTAGGGTTCTGGAGCAATTCTTTTCTTTTTTCTTGATAGGTATGCATTGTGTATTTATATTGGATGGAATTGGAGCTGATTTGAGGAAGAAATCATCATCAATCAATGCAAATCAAATTTGATTTTGTACAAAATCAAATTTTCAAATTTTGATTAATTTTCAATCCAATCTTGCCATATCAATCCAATTTTCGAAATTTGGCTGGCTTTGTTGAGTTACTTGGATGCCAAGGAAGAGAGAAAAATCAGTTTGCAATTAATTTTTGATTTTATACTTTATTTTTGAATTTAATTTGTATTTAAATGAATAAATTCCAAATTAAATAGAAAAATAAAATAAAAATTCGTGGCTTTGGGCTTTGATGTTCCAAATTGTATGAGGAACAAGTTTGGATGAAGAAAAAGTAGGCCCATTTGCAAAGTTTTTGATTTTTAGAAGTATCTCTCTTTGTGCATTCTTCCAAAATTGCCCAACTTGTAGATGGTGTAACTTGCTCAATTTTCCACATTTTGAGTGTTCTTGGACTTTTGGAAAGCTCTAAGAGTCCTATAACCAATGTCTTTGGTCTCATCTCAATTGGAGTTACCATGCTCAAAATATCTTCAA
Source organism: Vicia sativa (assembly GCA_021764765.1). Classification (NCBI taxonomy): domain Eukaryota; kingdom Viridiplantae; phylum Streptophyta; class Magnoliopsida; order Fabales; family Fabaceae; genus Vicia; species Vicia sativa. The sequence goes on from CM038797.1 coordinate 124,022,425, forward strand.
AACAAAAGTTGACTTTTGTTGACTTTGAAAATGACCGTAATGTTTTGAGCTATACCTCTCAAATGAAGCATTTTTGGACATTCTTGTGAGACATGAAGTTGTAGAGAATTGAATTTCCTTCAAAACAAGAGGTGGTGGAAAAATTTACGAGAAAGTATGAGAAAGTTATGATCAGTCAAAGTTCAGTTGACTTTTCATCTAGAAACCCTAATTTAGAAAGTTTGACTTTTGGGCAAATCTTGAGTTTTCTTGATGAATCATGATCAACCCTTGATCAAATGATGAATGTAACTTCAAAATGAGGATGTTGACCAAAATCGAAGTTTTGGTATGTTGACCACATTGACTTTTGTCCAATACACAGATTTTCAACCATCGAACAATTATGCGAGGAAACTTGACTTGTGAGGCTTGAAAATTGACATGGAGAATCTTTGAAGCATATGAGGAGGCATGAAGGTCATTGGAGATGTTGGAAATCCATCTTGACTTGAGAGATACCAAACCCTAGTTTGGGTTGATTGTCTAGGAGAGAGTTTGTCTGATCAACTCTTGAGGAATCCTTGAGTATGGATGTATGAAATCTCTTGAGTAGATGGAGGGCAAATTTTGGGGTATGACACTGCCTGTTCAATCTTCTTGTCTTGGAAGGGTTAGATTGACACACTTGTCTTCGTGACTTGGAGGTAGAAGATGATTGAACAAAATACTGAAAATTTGCACTCGCCGTTGGTGGATGATGCGGGAATGGGCTTCGGATGCCATTTGGAGAAGTTGGAGACTTATGAGGAGCAGTCGTCACGCTAGACTCGAGGTTGTTAATAGAAGAGCGGAGATGGGCTTAAGATGCCATCTAGAAAGGTCGATCTTTGGGGGTGAGTCGTGCGTTAGACTCGTAGATGTTCTGGAATGGAGAGGAGATGGGTGAAGATGCCATCCGAAGGAGTCGTCGTTAGACTTCGTGATCACTTTGAATGAAGTTATTGGTGCGTATTGATTTTTAACCATATATGCGATTCGATAGTGAAGAGATGTTGACAAATAGTCGGAGATGGGCTTAAGATGCCATCCAAGGTCGTATGCTAGACTCTGAATTCTTTGTTGATAATCGAATAAATCTTCGTGTTGATTACTCGGGGAAATTGTAGTTGGCAAGAATGTGGATAGCTTCCTGTTGTGCATCGGTGTTGATCCATTGCACATTATCGGAGGATAACCGAGGCGGTCTTTCGGATAGTTTTCCGTCGATTCGGGCTTAATCTGGACCGATCGTCGGGCGGTCTTCGAGATAGTTTTCCCGTCGGCTCGGGGCTTAATCCTGGACCTGTTTGCGTCAGAAATGATAGTTACCTGTTTTGAGAAAACAAGAGAAACTTTGATAGAATATTCGTTAGTTTTATGCAAAGTATGATGCATGACAGTGTATATGAATGACATATGCATGAATTATGACTTTATGAGAAATGTATGAATGATGAATGTTGTGATATTTCAAAACATATCCATCTTGAAGAAGATGCGGATATTACATTTGAAGATTTCTAACCACTGGGAATTGAGTAGGTGAGAACCACCTTTTGAAGGAGAAGAAAGATATCTTGGATTCCTCGATGCACTATCGACCAAGTCTTGGGCCTAGGCGTTGTTGAGGAAGGTAGAGATTTGAGAGGCTCGTTGTCGGAGATCTCATATATAGACCCTGCTGAGGAGAGTCGGGGAGGCGATCTGGTGAGGACCTTGTATGTAGATCCTGCTGAGAAAATTTAAGAGACGCTTTACTGGGGATTCCGAGTGTAGATCTCATTGGAGAGCATTTGATGGTTCTTGAGACCGGGCTTGAAGAGTCTAGAGTCCGTTGTAATCTATGGTGGGGAATAAAGGTGTATGCTTCCTCCGATGCACTATCGACCAAGTTTCGAGTCCGGATACCTTTGGGGAGAGGGAGGATCGAGAAATATCCGATGGGGATGAAGTGTTACTGCTTGGAGACTGATGTAACGTTGCTTGGTTGAGTGAAATTGTTGCTCGTGGATTCCCTTATGCTCATTGGGAAGGTGTGTTGTGTGACACCTTTATGCTCTTGTGGGGAACTATTCGTTGACTTTCGTCATCCCAATTCACGGAACGTAGTAAGTACTTTTGCATATTCACTTTTCGTATGTTTGCAGAGATTTTCTTATCAAATCGTATAGTCATTCAAAGCAAGCGTTGGACTTATTGCAAATAACAACAACGAAAATTGTAAAGAGAAAGAAGTATATATTTTTTGAAAGGTGGCGTATGGCCAAGTGGTTTGTACACAAGAAGGTAAAAGCTATGCGGAAACAATCTCGTTAAGTTCCAACTATGCTAGTACTCATATATTTCGACTATCTCATCTCCTTCGTCGAGAAAGTGAGTAGTGATCTTCGCCATTTGAATCTTGAATCTTGATAGTAGTGCAGGCGGTGATCTGGAAGAGACATAGTCGTGCGCTTAAATCCCTAACTTTTGCCTAGACCGCCTTTCGGGTTTTGGTCTGGGATACCCTTTTTGCCCAAGCCGCCTTTTCGGTTTTCGACTTGCCGGGTGTACATGTTTTGTATATATCCTTAATTTTGCCCGAACCTTTTGGTTTGCCAGGATGCCCTTGTTTTTGCCTAGGCGATCGACCTAGCGGGTCTCTTTATGCGTAGTATTTTTGACTATGTCTGCGTTCACGGTGTGGGAAGTCTTCACCATCCATGGTGCTAAGTATCATAGCTCCGGAAAATCATCTTGACTACAAATGATCCCTCGTGGGTGGGAGTCCATTTCCCACAGGATCACCTTGTGGAAGAATGATGCGCTTGACCACTAGATCACCGACTTGATAGACTCGGTGCTTGACCTTTTGTTAAATGCTCGATCATTCGTTTACGATAAATCATCCATGGCGGATGGATGCGAGTCGTTTCTCATCAACCAAATTAATCGGTCAAGCCAGTGCGGACCCAATCGTCTTAACAACTCGCCTCTGGAGGACTACGGTTGAGGGTATCCGAACCTCGATGGGTAAGACGGCTTCCATACCGTATACAAGGGGTTGCCCTGTGGATGTTCGTTGAAGTGCGATAACCATGAAGAGCAAATGGTAACATCTCATGCCAATCTTTGTAAGTCACCATCATCTTCGTATAATCTTCTTAATGTTCTTATTGGCGGCTTCCATGCGCCATTCATCTTAGGCCGATATGGAGAAGAGTTGTGATGTTTGATCTTGAGCTGCGTGCGAGTTCGGTGATCATCTTGTTGTTGAGATTGGAACCGTTATACGTGATAATCCTTTCGAGTGCCATACCGCGAGATAAGATTATGTTTGATGAATCGAGCCACAACATTCTTGGTATGAGATGCATCGAGGTGCTTCTACCCACTTGGTAAAGTAATCAATTGCCACAAGGATGAAGCGATGTCCATTGGAAGTGGGCTTAATCTCTCCAATCATGTCAATGCCCCACATTGCGAAGGCCACGGAGAAGTTAAAACATTCGAGTCTGGAGATGCGTGCACTTTGTCGGCATAAATCGGCATTTGTGACAAGATCGAGCATAGCGGTGACAATCGACTTCCATGGTGGACCAATAGTAACCCGTTCTCAAAATCTTCTTAGCCATAGTGTGTCCCTTGGGTGGGTACCAAACTAAGCCTTCGTGTAACTCTTCCATGATACGTATTCTTTGTTTTACGGTCTACAGTGATAAGCACAAGTCGTGGTTGCGCTTGTATAAGATGTCGTTCTTTGAGAAAGAATTTGGAAGCAAATCTTCTCATGAACTTCTTGTCATTAATGGATGCCCTGCGGATATTCACGAGTCTCAGATACCTTTTCACGTCAAAGTACCAAGGTTTCTCTTACGTATCGAGCTCATAACAATATCTTTGGTTCGTCGAACTTCTCAATGATGATGCAGGGGAGCCTCGTTGTCCCATCTAACCTTGAACATAGGCGACATAGTAGCCATCGTCCGCCAGTGATTCTCTTCTCGTGGAATGTGATTGAAAGTGATCTCTTCAAGTAGGGCATCAAACTCGAACATGCTCTCGATATGGAATGAGATTCGGATGCTTCGTATCCACTCGCCTTTTATCGGTGATCACTAAAGTCGAGTCTCCATACACTTGTAAGAACTTGATTCTTAAGTCAATAGCGACTTTAAGACCCATGATGCAACCGTGCTCGGCCATGTTGTTCGTGCAATGAAACATAATCTGGCGGTGAAAGGAGTATGTCACTTTGTGGGGATGTAATGATGGCGCCAATGCCATTGCCAAGTCGTTTGAGGCTCCATCAAAACCATAGTCCATCGGGATCCTTGTTCGGGTCCTTCGTGCGGGCACAGTTCTTCTAATCTGTAACTAGTAAAACATCTTCATCGGAAATTGACTGCATAGGCGATAGTCATCTACGGCTTGATGAACCAAATGATCGGCTACTACACTTCCTTTGATCGCTTTACGAGAAGTGTCTTGGATGTCATATTCGGTCAAGATCATTTGCCATCTTGCTATTCTTAGGAGAAATGGTTTCTCAAAGATGTATTTTATCGGATCCATCTTGAAATCAACAAGGTAGTGTGAGTCAACATATCTTGTCTTAGTCGTGTAAAGCGTTGCAAGTTTTATCATTGTGAGTATCTTGTTTCACGATCGGTAAACTTTTGCTAAGGTAGTATATTGCATGCTCTTTTCGACCAGACTCGTCATGTTTCCCCAACACACACCCATTGAATTCTCAACATCAGTACATGATAAGAGGTCTTCCTTTGGCGGGCGGCATCGGGATAGGAGGATTACATGGTATTCCTTGATTTTGTCAAAGCGATCGGCAATCGTCATTCCACTCCACTACTTGATCTTTCTTTAGTAACTTGAAGATCGGCTCACAGTGCGATTAGGTGTGCAATGATACGGCAATGTAGTTTAATCGGCCCGAAACCTCGACCTCCTTCTCATGCGGGGTGGCATCTCTCGAATGGCTTTAACCTTGGCGGTCAACCTCGATACCTCTTCCATGACTACAAACCCTAGGAGTTTTCGGATCGACTCCAAGGGTGCATTTGTTGGGATTCAGTCTCAATCTGTACTTCTTCATCAAATAGTTTCTGCAAATGATCAAGATGTTCTTCTTCAGTTTGCGACCGAGCTATCATGTCGTCAACATAGACCTCTATCTCGTGATGAATCATGTCATGAAATAATGTCACCATAGCACGCTGATAAGTGGCGCCTGCGTTCTTCAGCCCGAACGGCATAACCTTGTAGCAGAAAGTGCCTTGTGTAACAAAAGTAGTCTTTTCCATATCTTGAGAGCCATTTGATCGATTGTAGGAGAAACCATCCATGAAGGAGAAAACCTTATGCTGAGCGGTGTTGTCAACCAGGACATCAATATGAGGAAGTGGGAAATCGTCTTTCGGACTTGCTTTGTTTAGATCTCTGTAATCCACACACATTCGTACTTTACCATCTTTCTTGGGCACGGGTACCACATTAGCAACCCACTGAGGATAGGAGGTAACGGCTAGGAAACCAGCGTTGAACTGCTTCATAACTTCGGCCTTGATTTTCTCGACATCTCGGGACGCATCTGAGAACATACATTTCCGGAGAGAACCTTCCTTTGTCGGCAATCGGTGTACCACAATATCAATGTCTAAACCCGACATGTCTTCGTATGACCAAGCAAAAACCTCAATGTAGTTTCGTAGCATCTGAATCAACCTTTCTTTAACATTCTCAAGACCGCTCTATCTTGATCTCTTTTGTCTTCGTCGGTACCCAAATTCACAACCTCGACTGCTTCGTGTGGTGTATAACTCGCTCTTCTTGTTCATGGCAGTTCTCACAGCACTTCACATCTTCCTCACCTTCGTCTTGGCTTGGTAGATCGGATTATCGAAGTCATATTTAGCACTAGCATTTGTTATTAACGAGATTCGGAGTGATTCGGTGTATCACGTGGGTGTGTGTAAGAACACATAGCTTTTGAAGGGGTGATAAAGTAAAGAAAGAAAACAATTGAATGCAAAAGTCCAAATTTATTGAATGAAAATACATAAGCGACGGATAATAACCCTCAGCGAACCATGATGCCCGGGCAAGGCTAGGCTTTCAAAGTTTATTGTTCAAACATAAAGAAATACAGCGAAACAAAACAAAGCAATTACTCGACTAAAGGAGATTGGTATGGCGTCTTGATCTTCCAATTCTTGAGCCCATGATGGAGTTGGGAAGATCCACTTGCGATGTCGAAGCCGTTGTCGTCTTCTATAGCATGGATTCCATTCTGACTGATGCGGAAAGGAAGTTGGCCGGCACGTTCGCGGCGTATCACCTTCTGGCCCTTGATGGTGAAGCCTAAACCAGTCTTGTCAAATTTGAAAGGAAGATCAGGGAGCTGACCCCAAATAGTACTCTTTCCTTGTTCAACAGTAGCTTGAGCATCTTTCAGCGAGGCCATCCTAGGCGGAACTTTAGCATCTTCAGGAGTGACTGGAGAGTCAACAGGCATGACTCTGGGAATTGTTTCAAAAGCTTGACAAGGAGTCTCGAAGAATTCTCCCTCCATCTCGAGATAGCGGAATGACTGGAGATGACTGACCATGTACTCTTCTTCACCACATACTGTGACAACCTTCCCTTTCATGGGTACTTGACCGATGTAAGGTAGAGGTAACGCGCCCATGTATCGAGGCGTCCAAGTAGGCAAGAATAATTTGGACGGATGTCCATGACAAAAGTGGAGTCAAAGTCGGGAACCGACTCTAACAGGAGCGAGCTCTCAATCTTGTTAAGCTTAGAACCATCAAAAGCTCTCACGATAATGTCACTGGGTCTCGAGACCAACCCTTCGACATCAAGCCGATCAAAAGCGGTCTTGGAAGGATATTGAGAGCGAGCGGTATCCACGAACATGAGATAATGTAGTGCCCTTGCATTCAATGGAGATGTGCAAGGCCTTGTTATGTTCTTTAGGAAGGAGTCAAATCGACATCGGAGAAGCCTAGGCCGTTGTTGGCGGCCGGGCTAGCAAACTTGATCGGTGGTAGTGTCTTGCGGCACATGAGCATTCTTGAAACTTCACCAAGGCATTTGCATGAGCCTCGAGCACAAAGCAAGCGAGCATGGAAATCTTGGACGAGTCTGTCTAGCATTCCACAACATTGTAATCACTCTTCTTGATGATCTTGAATTTCCTCCATTTCTTGTTTGGAGGTGTCTTGATAACTTCCTTTGGTACTACGGTTGGCGGGATGAGCCTTTGGTTCTTTCCTCTGGTAGGGATATTGGTGGAATAAATGGAATCGAGTCGCGGTGTCTTTTGGAGGAGAGATCTGGAGAATACCCTTAGGTTACGGTCACCTTCTTGGATCCGGCGATGTTGTCAATGTCGAATAGAAACTTGATAAGATCTTCAATAGTCGGAGGGTCTTGCTTGCGCCATGATAGTAAACATCGACTCCATAATTCCAAGGATAGCCTTGTCGGAGGAATCTGGGGTCTTGGAAGTAATAATGAGGCGCCACTCTAGGCAGGATCGTGAGAGGAAATCCTTATTGTGTTAACATCGGCATAATCTTACGGAAATCGTCACCCCATCCGTCCTTAACATCTTCAATAGGAATCTTGTAACTATCGAGGGATGTACTTCACCATGTAATCATACTTTCCACTTGTGCCCAAGGTATCCCACGGATGAGTTTCGTTCGCATTGTCAATCTTCAACTTAGACATTTCTTCACACAACTTACGCACGGTGGTTTGAAATAGTATCTCACGGTTATCCATCATGCGAACACGTCTTCTCGAACAAGCACAACCATCGGTGCGGGGCGAGCCCGACAACTCTGGGCATCACGGATTGACACCGCTTGCAACAAATTCTTCTTAACGACCATCGGAGGAATGGTCAAGTCATCTATGTTGAAAACATAAGTATCGTCACCAACATTGGAACTCTTGTCATGGTTAGGCATAGGCGCGTTGATCACATTGGTCTCAGCGGAGGGTCGAACTCAATGCTTAGCTTGATCATATCACGAATCTTGTTCTTGAGCCCAACAATTGTCGATGTCGTGCCAGGCTGTTGGAATGGTAAGCACACTTAGCATTAGGATTGTACTTTGGAGAGGAAGTGTTGACATTAGGAGGATCCTCAAATGTCGACTCTGCGTTCACATGTGTTGCAAGGCTTGCGACAATGGCATGTTGATCTTAAATGCTGTCTTCGTGGCGCGTTACGTTCTGGCGTTGCCTCGTTGAGGTTGTCTTGATGTAGGGTTGGAGATCACAAGCGCCCCACAGTTGAGCACGGTCGGTCTTGGCTCGGCTTTTCGACCATACACATTGGCTTCTTTCTTACCACCAAGGATCTCTTGGCGACATTGAAGATGCCTCTACATGAATCTTCCACTCTTGATACCGACTTCATCGCTCTTTGTCAATATCAACTCGGTGAATCGGATGAAGAATTTCCAATCGGATGATTGAAGAATGGGCTGTCGGTGTTCCCATAAACATATCAACCAACTCCCTATTGGACAAGGGTGGTTGAACTACACTGCTAGATCTCTCCATTTCCGAGCATACTCTTTGAACTTCTCGTCACGACCCATAGACATGCTTTGTAGTTGCATGCGGTGGGTGTCAATTCGACATTGTACTCATATTATGCGTAGAAAGCATCGGCTAAGTCACTCCAATGCGGATACGGTCATTCTCTAGTGATAGTACCATTCAAGCGAGTTCGGACAAACTCTCTTGAAAATAGTGCATCCACACTTTACATCATCGGTGTGGGGTTGATCTTACGGACATAGGACTTCAAATGCGACTTAGGGCAAGACATGCCATCATATTTGGAAAAAGTAGGAACTTTGAACTTGGGAGGAATCACCACACGAACAAGACTCGGTCATCAAAATTCAGCCGGACATTTTCGGGTTTTCCACGACATTGGCGATCTTCAGTTGCTTGTACTTGTCATCTTCATCAGTGTTGGCTATAATCGAATGATCCTCTCCTCCTTTCTTTGGTTCCATTGCTCACCTTCATCACCTTTGGTACTCCCTCGGTATGGACACTTCCTTGAGAGCTCAATCGGTGACCACCTTAGGACCCCTTTGAAGCGTCTACCCATGTTGAGGAGACCAACAACTTTCTTCTTCTTGTTGATGAGCTTCTTGGATCTTCTTGGCCTTGGACCAAGTTGGTGAACATCTCTGGCCCAGGCATTACGAGCACGAAGATCTTTGATCTGTTCAAGAGCCATTTACGCTAAAATAAATAGCGAGCAAATGAGAAACCAATCTCAAGTACACTGATGCAATGTTATGCTATGATATGCAATGTTTATGCGAATGCAATGCAATGTTTTCAAGGACCTAAGAGATTTAAATTTGTTAAACAAGCAATGAGCGAACATTTATTAGTACTTCTCATTATTCTTTTCTTTTTAAGTACAAAGATAGTTCAAAGCAATAAAAGAAAACATAAACATCCTAAAGCTCTAAGTCTCCATGGGCGCTTCCTCTTGGTGCCGATGTAAGCATTGATGTTTAGCTCTTCATGAAGTAGCTTGGTCAACTCTAACACTTTCTTCTCGCTTGCATGTGAGCTTCAAAGGTATCCCTTTCTTCTTTAAAATTTGAATCCGGGATCTCTTCAGTCTTCAAAATCGGTAGGTATGTCGGGATGGAGACGACATAGGAGTCGTCACCTATAGCAGGTTCCATAATTCTTGGTAAAGCAGTGAATGGCATCATGAGGTTTTGAGCTCGAGCTCTCACCCATTTGAGTAAGGTTCCCAGGAATGGAGTTCGGGTGCCCCAAAGTCTTGGTATCGATCTTCTTTACCATGCCCGCATGTATGAACCTTCGTCGGTAATGCGGAGATCGTGATTGTGTCGAACACAATATCTTGGAGAAGCATATCATGTGGACCATCTCTTGAGCAAAACCAAGCGGCGTAAAGCTAGAAAGGGTTGTAAGTAATACCTCCCCTTATACGAGTAGTGGTACATTAGAATTCTCCACAGCTTTCAATGAAGGTGAAGTCCTTTTGAGAGAAAAGGCTCCAACGGATATCGAATGAGAGAGTGACATCATCCTTTGAGACCATCTCAACCTTTGTTCATTCTTCAAAGCGATGGAGGAAGGTGCGAAATAAACCACCTTGAAAACAACGGTACACAACACATGAGAGTTCCTTGTCGCTTAGTAGTACAGTGTGGAGAGAATGTAGAATGTCTCCAAGTAAGGTGAGCCTTTGGATTGCGGGTAAGAAACAACTTGATGGCATTGACATCTATGAATTGATCAGAGTTAGAATAGAACCAAACCATAAATTAGCAAGGCCACATGTTCTCAAATGCATGGAAACTCATAACTTTGAGGAATTCTCGGGCTTTCTTGATTAAGAACTTGGAAAGTAAACCCTTAACTCCACTTCTAGTTTCCCAATTGGCTTCATATCGAGCGCCTAAGATGTAAGGTGATGCAATGTCTTCGTGCCGGAACCTTTTCTAGGGTGAATGGCATTTGATCAAGAATAGGTACCCAGTAGCTTAGAGAACTCTTCAAGGTAGGAACCAAGCGATAATCTGGAAATGTAAAGCAATGGTGTTTGAATTGAAGAAGCTGGAATAGGACATGCATCATATCTTCTTCAAAGCCGGAGATAACCAAATCAAGTAGATAACCATGTCTTTTGATGAGCCGAGCATGGTGAGAATTTACGAAACCAATTCTTTGAGTTGAGAAGGGATACCCGTGAAGTTGATTCGGATAGTCTTTCTAGAAGCCATAATTCCTACAAAGCAGGCAAAGATAAATCCTAGGTCCTTGAAATAGTTAGAAATGATATGCAATGCGAATGATGTCATGATGTCATGTTTAGCACACAAACAATTCACACAATGAGCCTATGTTTAAGGCTTGCATGAGGTATAGGTGATTACCCACCAAAAGTTTGAGTTGGTTCATCACTCCTATAATAATGTAGGGGTTCTAGGAATCTCATATCACAGATCTTTCTCGTAGGCGCTTATTTCAATCTGACGGCCAAGTGGTCGATCGAAAATGTCCCAAAGTCGGATCTCAATGGCGTAGCATCGGTATCAACCAACCTCGGTCTACACCAAAGCGCCATCTCACTACCTTCTAATGGCCAAGATGGGTCAATTAAGGTTCTAAAAGTTTAGTTAGCGCTTGATGACACCGAAGCCAAATACTTTCTTCAACTTGGGAATGAAGAGTATCGGGGCAACAAAGTGTCACGCTAACGTAGCCATCATGTTGACCGCGTGGTTATCGTCTAGCGGTCGCGATGATCTAATGCTACTTACCTAAAAAACCGGATCGGGTGTAGGATCCCCAATATAATACCCAGCAACCCTTAAAGATAAAGCAAGCAAGTCAAGCGAAAGCAATAAAGGTTATCTAGAAATCCCTAAGGCAATTCTCTCTTTTAGGGTGTGTCCCAGAAGTTACGTAACACGGTGAAGCCCGACTTTGTAGGATTTTGTATCCAAATGTGCGGATAGCAAGAGTCGCCACCGACTTTTATTTTATCAATTAAGGAAGGTAAAAGTAGAAAAAGACCTTCGTTAGATTACGAGTTCGGGAGAATGGTTATGAAAAGGAAGGTATTAGCACCCTTTCCATCCATGATTTATTCTCGGGCTCTTAGTTGCTCTTAGATAACTTTTAAAAATTGCTTTACGTGTGTTTGACAAAAATGTTTTGAAAAGGCATTTCGCTTTGACTTTGTAATGACTCGTGTAGGAGTGTATACAAAGTGTTGGAAATGTTTGTTTTGGAAAGAAATTGAACTTTGAAAAAGAGTGTGTAGTGTAAAAAGCATTTGATAGAGCAAGCAACTAAGAGACTTATTTACCCACTCAGAATTGGTCGTTTTGTTGTACTTCTACATTCCTTTAGAATAGCGCTAGCCATACCATTAGTTAGTAGGTAGCTCCATTCGTTGGATGTAAGCGGGACATTCGAAGGGACATCGGATGGTCATAGAAGGCAACTTGTAGGAAGTATCCTAGCACATTCGAAGGGACTATCATCATTTTAAGTGGCGACAATCGAGGTCAAGATCATGTATTCGGAGGCGACATCGTGGGTCTTATGATCTTGGTATCGAAGGGACTATGATGATTTGTTTGGAAGCAGCGGTGCTAGAATACCTCTACGTTCGAGGACATGACCATTTTGAAATCGAAGGCATCGAGAGAATTACCTAAGGGTGCGTGTGTGAAAGAAGTGTGTTGAATTCAGATATTTTATCTTGAAATTAGTGTGAGCTATGTCCAATTATTATCTTGCCATACCGCTAATTACTAGCAATTGATAAGGGTCGGAAAGTAAAGTGCGGAATGTAAAGTGCGGAAAATAAACCTCGCTATTACATGGCTTTGGGCGGATACATAATTTAAACTTCGGAAAATAAAAGCCTAATTAACTATTACAACCATGAGCAATTACATTATTGGAAAAATAGAATGATAAGAGAAAAAGCGTCCGAATCGACAACACAGTGAAAGAATAAGAAAATCGGGAAATATGATGAAATTGAAATAAGAGAAAATGTTAGAAAAAATGCAATTTTAAATATGGAAAAATTAATACATGTTGGAAATAAGATAAATAAGCTAAAATAATTTTTTGGGATTTTTTGGAAAAGATTTAATAATTAAAATGCAATTTATAATGATTTAAATGCTAAAATAAAATAAAATAAATATGTATGCAAAAATTATATTTTTAATTTATTAAATTAAATAAAGGTTTTTATGAAAATAATGTAAAAAGAAAAAATGTTTTTGGTAATTTTTTAATGCAAAAATAAAATCATGAAAACAATTAAAATTGAATGCAAAAATTAAATAATATAAAAAAACATGAAAATAGAGTTTTGGAAAAATGTAAAAGGATTATGCGAACCGGGGAATCGAGGGACATCCCTTTCAAACCTTGAAAAACCACCGTGACCAAGCGAGCCCGCCGCTTGTTTGGAAGCAGGATGGTTTGAAAATAACAACGTCGCTGTCTGTTTCCTCCCGCCGCAATTCATCGTCTTCTTCATTTGAATTTACGAAGCTAGCGTCATTTTCTTGACCTTCGTCACGCTAATATCAAAAATGCAACACACATAATATAAATACATTCTAAAGCCATGGTTCGATTGGAAACATCATTTCGAATGCAATGGTACTAGTCTCGGGTCCAATTTTCCTGTATAGAAACCTAAAGCGATCGCATAAACCCTAATCATGGCAATACGATTCGGCCATAGAAATCAATCAAAGTACCGAGAAAGTTTGTAAGCTTCTCACTAAACACAAAAACAACAACAAATCGGATTAATAATGCATGAATATGGATAATCGAATTTTGAAAAATAAGAACAAACGGCGGGATTGCTTGATTACGGATGGTTTCGATGAAGTAGGTATCTGGAATCACTCTGAGTACCAAGGAATGTGTTTGACACCTAAAATCGATTAAGCAGGTAGGATGGATTGCAATTGCTTGAAACACGAAATTTTTGAGTTTGAAACTAGGGTTCTGGAGCAATTCTTTTCTTTTTTCTTGATAGGTATGCATTGTGTATTTATATTGGATGGAATTGGAGCTGATTTGAGGAAGAAATCATCATCAATCAATGCAAATCAAATTTGATTTTGTACAAAATCAAATTTTCAAATTTGATTAATTTTCAATCCAATCTTGCCATATCAATCCAATTTTCGAAATTTCTTTGGCTTTGTTGAGTTACTTGGATGCCAAGGAAGAGAAAAAATCGGTTTACAATTAATTTTTGATTTTATACTTTATTTTTGAATTTAATTTGTATTTAAATGAATAAATTCCAAATTAAATAGAAAAATAAAATAAAAATTCGTAACTTTGGGCTTTGATGTTCCAAATTGTATGAGGAACAAGTTTGGATGAAGAAAAAGTAGGCCCATTTGCAAAGTTTTGATTTTAGAAGTATCTCTCTTTGTGCATTCTTCAAAATTGCCCAACTTGTAGATGGTGTAACTTGCTCAATTTTCCACATTTTGAGTGTTCTTGGACTTTTGGAAAGCTCTAAGAGTCCTCTAACCAATGTCTTTGGTCTCATCTCAATTGGAGTTACCATGCTCAAAATATCTTCAAAACAAAAGTTGACTTTTGTTGACTTTGAAAATGACACTGTAATGTTTTGAGCTATACCTCTCAAATGAAGCATTTTTGGACATTCTTGTGAGACATGAAGTTGTAGAAATTGAATTTCCTTCAAAACAAGAGGTGGTGGAAAAATTTACGAGAGTATGAAAGTTATGATCGGTCAAAGTTGATTGACTTTTCATCTAGAAACCTAATTTAGAAAGTTTGACTTTTGGGCAAATCTTGAGTTTTCTTGATGAATCATGATCAACCCTTGATCAAATGATGAATGTAACTTCAAAATGAGGATGTTGACCAAAATCGAAGTGTTGTGTATGTTGACCACGATTGACTTTTGTCAATACACAGATTTTGACCATCGAACAATTGTGCGAAACTTGACTTGTGAGGCTTGAAAATTGACATGGAGAATCTTTGAAGCATATGAGGAGGCATGAAGGTCATTGGAGATGTTGGAAATCCATCTTGACTTGAGAGATACCAAACCCTAGTTTGGGTTGATTGTCTGGAGAGAGTTTGTCGATCAACTCTTGAGGAATCCTTGAGTATGGATGTATGAAATCTCTTGAGTAGATGGAGGGCAAATTTTGGGGTATGACAGTTGGCACTCGAAATGCATCCACCTAAGTTTCCCAAACTACCTACCTCAGAAGTGGCTCTGGCTTGGTTTCCCCCATACCCTTGGTGGCTTACTTGCAAAGAGATGTTCAAGTACAAATCTCAAAGGAAACTAAAGCCATCTGAGACTGTGACATGGGCTCGACATTGGCTCCATAATTTCCCAGGGAATCTTCACTATGACCTTTCTGCCATGTCGATTCTTTCGAATGAAGGTGCAGGTGCGAATGCTTGGGAAACCCCAAATAAGTCTTATTTACTTTATTTTAACATTTTGTCTTATGTGTTTCACTTTTCACTATCGAATAAAAGCATTGCATCAAAGACCAAGGAAGGAAGTAGTTCCCAAATAACTAAGTGATGACAATGTACCAAAGCAACTCAATAATCACTCTGCACCACCAACAACAACAAACACCAATGCTACGATTCCAACAACTACTCGGACTCGAACACACTCCCCATCCCAACAGTTCCAACCTCAAGGTAAACAATTTTATTTTGGCATTTTGAAATAAGGTCAAGTCTATAGCGAAGTCTAACTTACGTTCGCATTATTTCAGCCTAGCAAACTCCAACTACTCCAAAGAAAACCCGATGCCGGTGGAAAGACTCTCAAGGTGGGGAAAGTTCACCATATGTTTTAAGAAAGAAGCATAAGAAAGACATCCCAAAAGACACTAACGTCCACGGACTTGATTCGAGGATGTTGCTCCCTCACAAAATCAAAAATCCACCTTGACCTCCAACGTAATGTTGGAACACATAAACGACAATATATCGCAGATAACCCACGGGTGATTTTACTTGAATTTTGAAAATGATTATCGTACCTTAATTAAAAGTTTCTAATCTTCTTTTTGTTTCGTGTAGGATGATTCAACTCCATCCAACTACTTGACTCCTCCCCACAACGCTGCTCGATCCATTCCTCTCTCATGGAGATTCAAGCAATTTGGTGCGAGAATAAAGGTTAAATCAATATGGCGGTTCAAGCGGAACTTGACCACCCGGATGATCAAGGCACCCGCCTCCTCTCAAGGAGACCAGCGAAACAACGCTCGAAGATGCTACGGAAGTGCCTCGAGACTTCTCACGAGTCTCCTCCCAAACCCATCGAGGCGAAGGGCAATTCATGAAGAAGAAAAACCCATAACTCCCGAGGAGGCGAAGATTCAAGTGAGGAAGGGTGCGAGGATGAAGAAGGAGAAGATGCTCAAGGTTCGGCGAAGGGCGACATCGATCTTTGGGGTAATCAAAATGATGACATCGAGGTGGTGGACTTGATTGATGTGAAGAGGATGATGAAGAAGCGAATAATGAAGGCGATGATGTTCCACTAATGACCCAATGGACGTTGAGATGGATGTCACTCCATTGCGTATGGAACTTCGAGTCTTCCAATGCCGGACAATAGAGGGTTAGCCCTCTTGAAGCAGGCGACCCTATTGGGTACATGAAGCTAAACTAGCTCGGAAAACACTCCCTCCCTAAGGCTAATGCTAGTTAGACCTCTAATTGATACCTTCGATGATGAGTCATACTTCCAAGATTGAAAAACCATACTTGATGTGGATTTATTGAAGTACTCGAGAAAAGATAATCAACACCCGTGATGAGGGACTTATCAATCAAGTCGACCTCGCCACATGTTCCACGGAAGTCATCACCATTTTGTTTGAACTTGATCACGATCGATAACGTGGCTGGATGCCTTCTTCAAAGCGATCTGCTGCCAACAAAGTCCAAGAAAAGCGAATTGCAATGGGCGCCACTTATGAACATACCTCGAAGCTCACTAAGGAGGTTGAAGATCATGCCATGCATATCAAGCAAGCCAAAGTTGATTATGATCTTGAGCTCAATCCATTCTTCAATGGGAGGCGGATCCGGGAACTTGACATAAAATTAAAGGCCAGCAGCAACTTGCATATGAGTCAATACTTTTGGTAATCGATTGAAACTTGAATAAAGGGCTTGTAAGCGAGGTGAGCAATGAAGGCGGGAGTTGCTATCTTGGAAGGAGCCAGGCTCTACTAAGCCAAGCTTGAGTCTTTTAAGAATATCTTTGATCGATTAAGGAACAATACCATACGAACTTGTTTATTTAAAGCGATCTTGTATCTTAATTGAATGTTTGTTTGTAACACTTGACAATGCCATTTGGCAACTAATTTCACCATTTGGCCTCGAGTTATATGTTTATGATTTACATTGCTACTATTTGAACCTCCTGCTGGTGGTTTATATTTCTTTAAATACTTCCATTAACCTTTAGGATTCGTTTGTCATCTGCCAACTCTTGATTTCATACGCATTGTTTGAAAACGTTTTCGCTATTCGAAAAGGTCCTTCGATGAGGTGACCATTTACCTAATACTTTATTTTTCTTGTCCATGGGCAATATAACTTTCAAACTAAGTCATTAATCTTGAGCGTTTTACCTTTCACCCTTTTGTTATATGCTCCCTCTCTCTTTTGCCTCATCAGGACTTCTAATGCATGCAATCTAACTTCATCTAGCTCGACCAACTCATTCATCATCATTTCCCAATATAAAGAAGATGAGATTTCATTTGCCTTTGAATTGAGTTGTAGATGAATTTCTCTTGGTAAGGCGCATCATGACCAAATGTTAATTGGAAAGGTGTAGTATTAGTAGCTTCTTTAGGGGATGTTACGACCCATGGTATTTGATCTAAAGTCTTATGCCAATTTCTTGGTTTTTACCAACATGTTTTTGATTAGACCTATTATTACTTTGTTGGTTGCTTGACGACCATTTGCACGAGCATAATATGGTGTTGCGTTAGCAACTTAAACCCCATTTCTTGGGCAAATTCTTGCATCTTTTACCGATAAACACCGATCCTTGTACGTGGTTATGCTTTACGGCAACCCACCTATAATAATTTTTTTATGCGAATTCGATGATAGTCTCTTGATCTCTGACTACCAAGGTATTGCTTGATCCACTTAGTGAAATAGTCTATTCCTACCGGATATACTTGACCTTTAGATGAAGCGGGATTGATTTCTCCTATTAAATCTAATGCCCATCCTCTAAGGGCCATGGCTTAATGATCGAATGCAACTCACTTGCGGGAGCATGTTGAATCCATGTTTACGGCATTCTTCACATCCTTTAGCAAAATCTATACAATCTTTGAGCATCTTGGGCCAATACATACCATATCGAAATAGCAACCACTTCATTTTATGACCCGCTTGATGTGCTCCACATACCCCATTGTGGACTTGATAGTGCTAGATATGCCTCACTTTCTCCCAAGCATTTTAGTAACACACCTTCTTGGGTCTTCTTGAACAATTCATTTCCCATAGGACATATGACAACGCTCTATATTTTATTTTTCTATCCACGTTCAATGTTGGGTTTTCTAAATACCTTATTAATGGATTTCCAATCATGTCATTAAAGTGTCTATGGCTAATACTTGAACCTATCCTTATCACCATAACTTATTTTGATATTCTCTAGATCGATGGTGTAAGCACGGTAGCCATGACTCTTCCTCTTATCTCAATCATCCTCTCTAAGTTTTTAGCGAGACTTTATAACTGAAGCTAATTGTGCTAGGTCATTTTCTTCTTGATTTTCTATTCTTGATGCGTCTTTGAATGTCCATGTATTCAAATTTCTTGAGTAGCCTTAACTATAATGAAATATATCATCAGATTTTCCTTTATGCATTTGTATTCCTTAGTTATACGCTTGACTACTAACTACGAATCACCCTTGATTTCGACTCTAGTTGCCCCAATTCAACAAAGCTTCAAGTCCAACAATGGCGCTTAGTATTGACCGTTGTTAGAACAGCGAGGCCATCTAACTTATACTTGAATTTTGTTGGAATTCCCTCGAGAGTATGAGAACTCCAACACCACGCCCTCTCTATGGGTTGAACCATCAAAGTATAGCTTCCAGGTTTCATTTAGACATAACCATGACATTCGACCAATGAATGGTCCACAATGAAATCGAAACTACTTGGCCTTTCACTGCTCTTAAAGGCATGAAAGTCAAAGCATATTCTGTCAAAGCCAATGCCCGTTTACCAATTACGCTATGCATTATTGGCTTGGAAAGCATGTGTTTAATAACATCGAAATGAGATGAAACATAAACATCAACAAGTTTTATATAATACTTGAGTTTCATACAAGAAAAGTATAAACAAAGACACAACTTTTCTATATTACTATATCTAGTTTACGCATCATTCAACACCCTTAAATAATATATGGCTCTTTCGATGCCATTCATCTTCTGTGCTAACATACTACCTATAGTAAGTTCGAGACGAGATATATACAATCTCATGGGTTTTCCCATGAAGGTGGAAACAAGATAGGAGGTTGAGATAGATATATTTTAATCTTGTCGAAGGCCTCTGCGTGCTTCACTCCATTCGAGGCTTGGCCTTGCTTTAAGCAGTAGTGGAGAGAAAGCTTGTGTTTTCCCACTTAGGTTGAAATGAATCTTAGAAAATTAATCTTCCCTAGTAAAGGTAACTCCTTTTTCGATGTGGGGCTTTAGTCTCCATGATGCTTTGGTCTTGTTACGGTTAATTTCAATTCCTTTTTATGAACCACAAAGCCGGAAATCTCACTGCACAAAAATGTACATTTAAGGATTCATTTTTAAGCCATGTTTTCTCATTCTTTCGAATGATTGGCTCAAATGTGCGAGATGATTTTACTGAGATATAGATTTGATGACTATATCATCGATGTACACACCATAAGCGTCTCAATAAAATCATGAAATATGGGTTCATTGCTCTTTGGTAAGTTGCCCACGTTTTTAAACCAAAGGCATCACTACCCATTCATAGGTGCCTAAGGCTCTGAGGCAGAAATCTTGTCTTAGCAACATCTTCTTGACAATAAAATTTGATTATAACGGTATCCATCTAGCATACTTAGGTATTGAATCCTGCGGCGAATCTATTAACATTTCCGCAGGCATAGAGTATTGATCTTTGGGGTTGCAGTATTTAGATCCCTAAAGTCTATGCATATTCTCAATGAACCATTTTTCTTAATAACAGGTACTATATTTGCTAACCATTCGACATACCTTGTGGTTCTGATGAATTTGCAGCGTAGCAACCTCTCGACCTCTGCTTTAATCTTCGTGAAACTGCTTGCGCGAACCTCACGGGAATCGCTTTCGATGGGCTTCTTGCCATCCTTAATTGGAAGTTTATGCTCCACTAACTCTCTTTTTAAACGGACATTTCGCATAGTCCATGCAAAGCAATCTTTTGTTACGTTTGAGGACTTTGATCACCTCTTGTTTGAGGCTTGGGCTGAGTTTCGAGCTTATGTAGGTGATTCTTTTTGTGTTGATATCCCCAAATTCACTTCTTGAGTGGGTCTGTGCCAACATCTTAGCACTAGAGTTTGTTGGATCCTTCTCGAAAGCCCAGGTACTGTATCATAAATGGCATCAAGCCTTTGATCTATTCGTTCGTCACGGGGTGAATCTTTCGGACCATTCCCTTGAGTTCGTTTACTTCAATTGTATGTTTATATTGCAGCCTGAAGCCGCTTTCCATTCATTCTCGACCATATAGGCGAAATCCTTTAGGAAGAGGACTCGATCATGATCGAGGTCATGGACTCCCGCTGGTGGCCGTCTTTGCGAAGTGCCTTCGCCTCCTTCATCACCATAATTATTTTCCTATCGATACATGCCATCATGGCGCGAGGTATATATGTACATCTCTTGTTTCATTAGGTTCGTCACTTGGGAGTGCAGGGGCTATTACGGCGGATATCATCATAATTCCTCTTGTTAACTAGATTAGCGTTGTCATGAAGTAGCTACAGTGCGCTTGATGTTCTCTACTATCCATCCTCTCTCCACGGGACTAATCTTTGGTGCATCGGCGAGAGGGGGCCCTTCGCCATGAATCCACTCTCTTCCAATAGCAAGTTATAATTTGCTTTGGCTTGATCACCATGAACATAGTGGGTGCGACTTGATCCGATTAACTCCGCTTACCTTACCAGCGTTTGTCCTTCCTTCATAGTTGGATAAAACCATGTTATGAGTTTAACATCACCGTCTTGAATGCCTAACTTTTCGGCATGAATTTAGGCATCGATTATTGCGGCCTATCTACTAAGACCTTGTTCACCGGGTAGACTCCGGCCTTTGCTCGAATGAGCAGTGGCTTTAAATGATTCTTCATTGTGGGATGCGGGTGTTGAAGAATGCGTTCGCTCTTCGACGCGCCATTGTCCATTACATAATAACGGTGATGCGTGTTTCATCGAATCAATGGTGTCTTCTTCACATTCTTGATTTGGTCTCAGCCAAATTCGGATAGTATCTGATACCACATTGCAGTTTAGGTTAAGGGAGGATTCTCCTTACGATTGAAGTTATCTGTAAGCATATCCTCGTCTTCTTGTGGACTTGGAATATACTCTTTGATTCATCTAGTTTTGTTTGAGGAAAAAAGCCTCCTAATAGCGGAGGTTTGTCTTGAGTTACTTTGTTGTTGGTTGATTGGTGCTTGGCTTCTTTTTGTTGGTCGGCTGCTCCTTTATGCGCTAAACCTTCCTCTCGACCTTTCGATTCCGTTGCTGCCTTCGCCATTGGGATCTTGACATGGGATTCTTACCTTTATAATTTCCGACCTCGGTTCCTCCCTCTGTTGTGTTGGTGTCTCGGGTATACCATGGCATGGCGTGCATTTCGCTCATTGCCTCCCATCAATCCTTCCCTTTGTTGGTTTGACTTGCGACCACATGCGGTGGCGCCTGCGAGGATTTTAAATGTCACCAGGCACCCTTTGGATATGGGCTATCGAGACTTTATTGTTTGTGACTTCCAGCGAAGCCGACTCATTTGACCAACTTCCTTGTGATTCCGGCATGGGGTGAAGGGAATCGTTTGAAACCCGACCATGCAGTGGTATCTTCTTTGAACATCTTGGGCAAATCAAGCACTTGGTTGCCCCTTTGTGACGATACTAAAATTCCTAAACTTTCCCGACTCTAGGGTAGCATCGAACAATTGGTTGTCTTGGCGCAATTTACTCGATCCGAGCCCTTTGTTTTCGTTCGAACTCCATGGCAATCCTCTGGTTGCATATGATCTGCATCTTGGACAAAGCATCATTTCGACATGTCCACTTGTGTACGGACATGAGATATTGTTTTAGACTAGTATCTGCCGCATAACCATCCTCCATTTTGTATTTTTCTTTTTGAGATATCTTTCCATTTCCTACATCTCGAGCAGTCTCTCCATGTCCACCATATTGACATCCACATCGGTCCTTCGTACTATTATCTCCGTCCGATGGTTTGATGTCTTGATCAGAATCTTTGAACTCTGCAGGCGAGAATATTTTACCATATAATCAAATTTCCCAGGGCTCCCCTAAGGTGTGGGTCACTTTCGAGGCGTTACCATCTTTATCTTCCACTTACGTATCATCATCTCCCATCACGATGGTTTGGCGTCTTCGATTCGGACTTTCGAACTCTGGGCCGAATATTTTACGGATAGTCGAACTTCCCACTAGGTTCCTGGGTATCCCATGTCCCTTTTGAGGCTTGTTTTATGTCTGAACCTTTTCCAATTTGAGCCTCGCCTTGATAGCCTATGTCAATTTTGTTTCGCTTTCACGACCCTCGTGCTTTGGTTCATCGAAACAACGGTGGGTTAGTTCGGCCAGAGCTCACATCGTTAGTGGGCGTCTTGATGACTCCATTGTTTACTTGACCACACCCGACTTTCACTCTCGGTGCTTTCTCTTTCAATGTAGTGGCCCGCAGTGCTTCCACCATATTGATGTCTCCGATGCTCGAAGGCTCGGAGTAGTTGGTGTGCGCAATATCGAAGTCTTCGTCCACCGTTTTTGGTTTATCAACAAACTTTAGTACCTTCTTTAATTGCATTTTGAATCAAGTCCACGAAAAGAAAACAACATGAGGTTTTGTGGCCTAGGAAACTATGATATTTACAAAATCCTCTTTTCTTTCTTTGATCTAAAGGAGCATTTTGACATTTAATTGGCACAATTAATTGGCCATCTTTGACTAGTAAATTGAAAATTTCATCACACTTTGTTATATCGAAGGTATACCTTCTTTGGAAACTTATCATTTTTTCATTTTCAACAATTTCTTTCCCTTTTGTAGGGACTAGGAGTTTACAAGAGTAAGGTGGAGCTGTTTCAATTCGTGAGATCTGTGACCTCCTCGAATTGAGGTAGTCTTGGCCTTCCTCCGTTTCGACATAGGAGACTCTTTCCTTCTTATTGTACTCTTAGAAGCCACAGCCTTCTCGGCCTAACCTTTTGACTGTCCAGACCTGTCACTAAGCGGGGCCATATCTCTCGAGTATTGAGTATCTAATTTCTTCGAATAGAATGATCCGGACCACGGCGATAATTTCGATAACTCATGCTGAGGGACTCTTTGTGAAACATCTAGATTTTAAGACTGAACCTATTTAAGTATTCATCCTAGGGTTGGGTGGAATTCCTTACAACTTATAATTCCTTTAGGCTTATCTTGGATTGTCCCATATAGAGCTGTTCATGGGACGACCTTTCTAAGAGGGTCGAGATGTACATGGATC
>CM038797.1:124045973-124112658 GCA_021764765.1 Vicia sativa
AACCTTTAGATCGAGGAGCTATAAATGCTCACGATTGTAGGGATATTTGTCGCGAGAAAAGATCCACGGATCTTTGCGAGCACCGATAATAATAAACACTAGAATCTCACATAATCTGCATTTCTTAAAATCCCAAAGGGCTTTCCCGATCATAGAAATAGAATTAAAACACCTGAGCATATCAAACATATTCATATATAAAAGCTATAGATAACTATATATATTTAGATTGCAATCTGTTCCTTTATATAACAATCCCCACTATAGGAATCTCCCAATGCGTTACGTCTAGTTTGCGCTGAGTAGTTCGCATACCAATATCAATTGAGGGTATTTCGACTTTCCCTTTTTCATATTAAATCATCTTTCTTGTGTTGAAAATAATAAAGCTTGATGCTCATGCATCTTTATAAACAAATCAAAGATTAAATCGTTTGAGCGAGAGAATCCGAACTCACGTTCGTATCCTCGACGCGGCTTCTGAACAATATCACATATATTCCCCCTCGGCTGAGGATCCGTCTTAGTGTGTGTGGTAGAGAAATTGGCACGTATATCGTACATCCAAAAGATTAGAGGGAAGAGGTGTGATAACTCGTTGTCTAATGTGAATCAATGTTTTAACATGCAAAATTGCATGTCCCAAGTAGGCGGGGTTTGCATCTCATAATAAGTGGTCTTGCAATTAATTTTATCACGTTTGATAAATGATTACCAGAGTCCATTTAATGTATGAACATGTCTCTTTGTATTTTCAATGTCAATTCAATAGACATACAATATTCATTAAATGCTTGAGATGGAAATTTTACAGCATTATCAAGATTTATCTTTTTGATAGGATAATTAGGGAATTGAGCTCTTATTCGAATTAGTTGAGCTAACAATCTTGCAAATGCTTGATTTCGAGTTGACAATAAACAAACATGTGACCATCGGTTGATGCATGAACTAAAACCATAAAATATCTATGCTAAATTACAAATTTATTATCATTTGTAAACTTACGGTTTACAATGGCACGTCTTCATTGTACTAATATATGTGTAGTATAAGCAGGGAAAAAGCCGGTAGCTTTTTCATTACACACTTTTTCAAATTATGTTGTGTAATACAAAGATATTAATAATCTCCATCATCTTTTGTTTCAATATGATAGCCATTTAGGCGAATATCTTTGAAATTTAATAAATTTTATTAGATTTAGAGGAATATAGTGCATTCTCGATGTGTAATATTATTCCTCCACTTAACAATACTATGGATCTTGGAGCCAATTATTTTGTAGGTACTAGATATAGTGATGACATAAGTATTTCTTTACTAAGTAAGGAATATTTTTATCTTTAAAAATTGTGTGAGTAGTTGCACATGAGACAAATATCTTGATGAGTAGGCGCAGTGTAGACATTCATTCTTCTAAAAAATATTGAGTTATGAGTGCATTTTAAGCATACA
The DNA here is from genome assembly GCA_021764765.1 of Vicia sativa. Taxonomy (NCBI): domain Eukaryota; kingdom Viridiplantae; phylum Streptophyta; class Magnoliopsida; order Fabales; family Fabaceae; genus Vicia; species Vicia sativa. The sequence goes on from CM038797.1 coordinate 124,047,432, forward strand.
AGTTTTTCAAACAATAGATTATGTAAATGAACATGAAGCAAAAACGCTTTATTATTATTAGAAAATAAAATTTAAAACATCCATAAAAAGAAAATTCAAAACATCCGGAAAAAAATTTCAAAACATCCATAAAGACTTATTATGATAGCTAAAAAGAAATTTTCTTAAATAATATTTCTTGACACTTCCAACTCCGATAAGGTGATCAATTTTTCTATCGGGATAAACAAATAAATCACAAATCTATAAATGACTTTCGAGCGACAACTTATATCGGATAAATAATAAATAAATACATTTATATATTTATTTATTTTTATTGAATGTATATTCAATAATCACCATTATATTAATTTTATCATCATAAAATATTTTACAATACTTATTAAATAAATTAAACAACAACCTTCCAATAATTTGAAAGTTCATATCCATAAAAATAATGACATATCAAGTTTTATTTATTTATTTATCAGTCAAATCACAAAATAATGTCATATCAAATTTTATTTATTTATTTATCAATTAAATCACAAGGTTATTTATTCATTGCACATAAATATATTTTAATAAGATCTATTTCATTAATATCATCATATTATTCTAATATAATAATTATTCTAAAATTTCCATATATAATAATTTATGATATCTCATAAATATTTTATAATTTTATAAATTATTCAAAAATATATACATCAATAGGTGAGCATGTCACTCAAGACTTGAATGGATTTATTGGAGCTGGGTGTGGGAAGTTCGGAAAACGCCCGACATTTGTCGGTGTTTGCTTTGATTCCCCGTTCGATGAGGTAGAAACCCAGGAACTTGCTCGCCTTGACACCAAAGGTGCATTTCTCCGAATTGAACCGTATTCGGCATCGTCGGGCTTGGTCGAACACCTTTTTTAGATGTGCAGCGTGATCGGTCTCTGTGCGAGATTTAATGATCATGTCATCCATATAGACCTCAAGCATGTCATCGATCTCGTCGCAAAAGACCTTGTTCATCATCCACTGGTAAGTGGCGTCCGCGTTCTTCAACCCGAAGGGCATTACGTTGTAGGAATAGTTGCCTGAGGCCGTCATGAAGGTCGTGCCTCTTTTGTCGATCATCGCCATTGGTATCTAATTGTAACCTGAATAAGCATCCATAAATGATAACAGTTTATAATCGGCCGAGTTGTCGACCAGCATGTCAATGTTAGGTAAAGGAAAAGCGTATTTGGGACATGCCCGGTTAATATTGGTGTAGTCGACACACATTCTCTATTTTCCATTAGATTTTTTGAAGAGTACAACATTGGAGAGCCAAGTTGAATACTAGGCCTCGGAAATAAAATTCGCTCCTAGGAGATCTTTTACAGCTCTTTCAGCAGCCTCCACTTTTTCGGGAGATTGCCTACGGCTACGTTGTACTACGGTCTTAGGATCTATTTCTAGCTAATGACAGGAGACCTCAGGGTTGAGTCCGGGCATCTCTGCGGCGCTCCAGGCGAACAGGTATGTGTTGTCTCTGAGGCAGGCTTTGAGTTGCTTCTTGGCTAGGTCGGGGAGCCCTGCTCCAATCTTTACGCAATTGTCGGGGTCCTCGCCGAGAGGAATGAGCTCAAACTCTCCATCTAGAATCGGGCAGAGGGGATCTTGGTCTCGCTCTGACCTTCGACATCTTCCTTCACGAACCTGGTGTCGAGGTCGATTGAATCCACCTTGGGGCCTTGTGGTTCTTCGTTATAGGGGGGCTCGACACGGGGATTGTCTTGCATGTCCCTCACGTCGTCGTGTTAGTGTCCCGGGTCCACCAGGGTTTGTCCATAATGGCGGCATTGTGCGTATGGCGCTTTGATATCCCGTAAATGGTGGCAGCGTCCCTACCGGTGTAGAAATTCATTTAAGATGGACCGTTAAGGGACGGATGTGAGACCGACCAAAGTCTCTCCCGGATCGCATTATACGGCGAGTGGCGATCTACGACCGAGCGCACCTTGACTGTCGGTGATGCCTTCGTAGAAGGTGACGAGCGACTTGACATAACCCCAGTCACGGAGGTTGAACCGTTGAATCACATGGTAGGAGCCCATATATGGTGATAAGTGGGTTTCGTCTAGTTGGAGGATGTGAAAGAGGTGAGTGTACATCACATCCATGAGCTTCGCCATTCGGACTCGTCGTGCACTTCAAATTCGTCATTTTGCCTTGACGAGGAGGGATGTGGGAGTTCGGTGCTCCTCGGAAATTTCCTCGAGGTAGAAGGTGATCGATTTTGACCTTCCGAACTACTCGAGAGACTTCGTTGATTGGGGCCTTCTCTCGATGATCGAACTTCCTCTTAGTAGAGTTGATTGATAATTGGTTGTCCCTCATCGGATATGACCATGGCCGGGGGAACCCGCCCCACCTGTGGGGGATAGAGAAGGTCTCGTTCATGGTCTCGGGACTTTGAAGTCCTCAGTGCAGTTCTGGGAGTGGCGATGCGAAGGGGCTGTGTCCCTTTGTGGCAGTCTGTCGTCGACCTCTTTGATTTCCACAGTCTCTCGAGGGCGCCTCGGTCTTTTGTATTGCTCGGTCTTCCGCCCTTGATCGAGTTTCGATTCGTCTTTGAGATGAGCATGATCCTCGATAAAATGATAGTGGCTCAATAGTGCTTGGCGGTATTCGACACATCGACCTCGACTTTGGGGTGTAGGCTTTGGGTGTCATGGCCGTGTCTTTGGTCTTGTTGAAATTTGGTCGAGATCCATTCATGGGAAATCGTCGGTGTGTATTTTGTAAGCGCGGACGGTGCTGTGTCTCGGGACCTCCTCGCTTACTCCTCTTTTCAGGGCGTCGGGAGGATCGGCTTCTTGTTGTCGGGCATCGAGATGTCGAGTGGAACCGGTTCACCGCGGTTCCTCGACTTGGCCTGATTCCCTCTTAAATGCGCGTGATGTGCGTGAGCTTTATCGAGGAGGCGTGAAGGTGGCAGGGGCTCGATAACGCCAGCTTTTTAGTCACGTCTTGGGAGGAGCCCGCCGAGCAAATACCTCTTCATGTGATCATCACGGGGGACCTAGATGGCCTCCCTATTTAAGCGGTCGATGTACTCACGAGGTCCCGTCGCTTACAGATAATGGCCTCTGGGGGCTTCGGTCAGGTGCTACTTGAGAGAGGTGTGGCGGGCGGGTGCTCCAGTCCCTCGAGGAGTGGATGAGCAGGAGGCGGGCTTTATACAGATCCATGGATGTTTTCTCGGTGGTGAGGACAACCTACACTTAATAGGACCCCGGCGTTGAGGTAATGGAGCATTGGCTCAAAGTCGATAAGTCGTCACTCATCGTAACGTGGTGGGAGGTTTTCCATGCCCACAGGAATGAGAACTTCCATGATTCTAGAAGATAGGGGGCAGTGGGGTCTTCCTCGTCGCTACGCTTTCGGGGGCGAGATAGGGAGCGATGGTGGCGGCGATGCTTAAGGAGGATCCTCAAGTGGGGTTTACCTCAGTGAGCTTGTTCTTCTTCGTTTTCTTCGTTCGACATTTTTGAGGAGGAGACTAGGCGCTTCTTGGCGGGCTATTGAGTTGGTTTCTCGGGGATAGGTCCCGGCCCTATGTCGACGGTGGTGAGAGAGTCTCTCTTACGGTCCTCAGCGGAGTTCGAGGCGGTGCCTAGTCGAGAAAGGAGACCACGAATACGGTCTTGATGTCTTCTTGGTGGCGGGGAGCCTTCAGCATGTTGAGTCGCTTCTCCGGGTGAACAACATGAGGTTTGTCTAGTTTAATTCGCGAAAAGAGGCGTGACGGTAGGATCGCATTGACGGACGGTGGAATTTCTTGAAAACGGCGGGAAAAATAGCATGGAGAATTAAAAAATAATACATTCTAATATGGAGAACTTCGTGATGATAACGTGCTATAAAATAAAGAAATTAAAAATAAGGGAAAAAAAATAACGTTATTATTTATCGGTTAATAGTATACAATGGAATTCATCCTATTTATAAGACATAATTGGATCATATAATAGATACAAATGAATTAAATGAGAAATAAAATTATTGAAAAATAAATTATTCAATTATTTATAACAGTTATCAAGATACTTTAATTAAATTATTTTTTCCTCAACTTATAATAAATACTATAATTGAAAAATAGATGAATTATCTCTTTTAACTAATAAAAGTAAAAGTAATGATAAATTATTTCTAAGAGCACGTGTTAAAAAACTTATGAATAAAATATAAAAGATCTTCAGAATCTTAAAAATTGAATAACTTAATGTACTGATTCTTAAAATAAAATAAAATATGTAGTCAAAGATAACCATATTAATAAATCAATAATTGACAGGTTAAATGAATTGAAACATAATGAGTACATGTATTAATAATATAAAAAAATCAACTAATCTTACATTAGTATTATAAAATAATTATGAGATAATTAAATAATATAAAAATATGATAATATTTTAATTTTAATATGAAATAGAAGAAAACTTGTAAATGAGTTGGTAAACTAACAATCAATCAATTGTAGAGGCCCCAAAGAAGGAAGTCAAGTAAAAGGAAGCATTCTACTTCTATGGTCTATATTTCCCCACAACCGACCCATTTAGGACTTTTCTTCGATTATCTATTTCCTAGTCTAACATTATTTAATTTGACGTGTGTGCATCACTTAGCAATAAGCCAATAATAGTTCGTCGTGCAATTTTGTACTTTTTGCCTTTGGAAATAAAATTCTCCATGTTGTAGAGATTAAGGTAGGAATAAGATACTCGTATGTACTCTGTATAGAATATCTCATATCTTCTGATATTATATACACTATCAATTTCAGTGCCTTATAATTAAATTAAAGAAAATCTCTAATATTGTTGTTGTTAGATATTAAAGGGTTTAATTAAGTATGATTGATGTTAAAGACTTAAAAGTAATTAAAGTGTAATATATCATGTTGTGTATTTAATAGGAAGAATTACATCGAAAGAAAATTAGAATTATTCAGACCCTATTTCCCTATGAATTAAAGTGCAAAAGTTTTTGAAATTCAATTTTAAATCAGATTAATTTTAAAAATTAATCTACCCTCTTTTGGCAGATATAATTGAAGTTTCAAATAGATTAGTCTAACAAATTAATGTGTAAATATCTAACAAAATTTGAATTTGAAACCTTTAAAGGTTGTTTATGTTTTCAGAAATTATTTTAATTGAAAGTATTTATAATTATTTAATTTAAATATTATTTTTATATTAAAATTTATCATTCAACTAATTTTAAAAATATTTTATTAACATTTCACTTTTAATTTCACCCTTTTCTAATGCACTTTTAATTCAAATTAAGGGTTTGTTCGTTTTATTTTTTTAAAATATTATTTTGTATAAAAAATATTTATAAATTTTTTTTTCATAAAAGCTTCAAATAAATAAAGATTTTGTTTGAATAGTTATTTCTAAAATGTTATTTTAGATGATTTATCATTTTAGCAAAAAAAAATTGACATCAAATTTTTAAAAAATTATTTAATTTTTAATCTATTTCAAATAGTTTTTATAAAAATTATTTTTAAAATATAATTTTTTTTTAAATTGTGATTTTGACTATGTTATGGTTTTCAATAATGTATGTTTATGTTATAGAATGTCAAAAAATTCTCATAATTTATAAAAAATAGTTTTATAAAATTTATTTTAAAAACATAAAAGAAAATTCAATTTTAAAGCTGAAAATTGTCATCTAAGGGTGTTGGCGGTCGGTTTGGCGGTTTTGCGTAAAAATCATCCGACATGAGAGAAAAAAGCATCGGTTTTGTTTGGTTCGGTTGACTTTTAGGGAAAAAAACCAAACCAATAATGCGGTTTGGTTGATCGCGGTTGGTTCGATTTTTACAAATAATTTGTTGAGTCATACATTCACATATATATGACAACATATCTTTGTATTTGGTCATTCATACATGATACACTACTAAATTATAACCAAAAAAATCATATTTGGACAATAACTTCACATTTAATATGTAAAAGTTAGAGTAGACAAAAGTGATAATAAACATAAAATAATAGCATAAAACAATAAAAAAATATTATAATAAATAAAAAAATAAAGAGATGAGAAATTAGTGAAGATGAAAAGAAAGAACATAAGAGAGGAGAATTAGAGATAAAGATATGCGATAAAATGAAATTGAGAAGAAAAATTGCATAAAAAATAAGCACGAAAGGAAACAATATAAGAGTAGATATTAGATAAGAAGAGATGTGAAGTAAGTGGTGAAGATGAAGTGATAATGTTAGGAGATATTTAAGAAGATTGAGCGAAATCATGCTTAAAGATGAGAAAATTATACATAATCATAAGACTAATGTATAATAGATTTAGGTTTGGGTTAGATGCAGTTAAGTAAAAATCAATTAAAACCAAAGCAATATGCAATTTTGTTAAAAATGACTCAATAATCCGAATCAAATGCGGTCTGCGGTTTCGATTTGGTTTAATTTAGTTTCGCGATTTTATTGAATTGGTTTGGTTTTACCCTTTCTTCATCTCTCTCATTTAATCCAAATTAATTATTACTCATTTTAATCCAAATTAATTTTGGATAATCATGTTGAATCAAACGCATGATGAACAGTGTTTGTAAGAATCGGACCACGGTCCCCTCGAGGCCCCCACCACAAACTAAGTGTTGCTTAAGCAATTGAGTAGCATCCGTTATTTTCACGTTTGCAAACACTCTTTAAATCTCTTGCACTTATTAGATTTAATTGTAGGTTGAAAATTCTTCAATCCACTAGTAATTTTGACCCTCAAAATAAATATAGATAAATAAAAAAGAAAAAAGAAACTCCATTTATCACCTGGTTGGTATTGAACTTTAAATTATATGCCTAACTATGAGGGCATGCATGAATTAGGTAAAACAATATATATACTTTGATCAATTAATTTAACCTATAGTACAAGAGGTTAGCCATAATTGATAACATTCACTATAGCATCTAACTATTTAAAGTTTAAGAACTTTCATTAAATAAAATAATTTAAGGCACCATTCTTCACTTACACATTAGTACTTTATTTGGTTCACATTTAATATATGATCAGTAAATTATAGTTAATTTATCACTGGTAATTCCTAATATACCTAAACTTTATAGAACTATTAATTGAGAATTAAATTTGAAATGGATAAGAATGAGATAGATTTTTTACCTCCTTTGCAACTTCAAAATTCAAAAGGTGAAATGCACTTTAGAAGAAGATGAGAAAAGTGTACCTTCCATTTTAAATAAGTTATAATGAAAAAGGTGTTTTGCTTTGCCAAACGAGCCCTCCATATTCAAAAATTAAACTTAACTTGCCAATTAATTCTTCTTTGAAAATTTGACTATGCCCCTTTTCAATCCAAACTAATGGTCCTAACTAAGATTGTACTCGTGTATTGAAATAGACTTCTAAAAACTTAATAGTATACACAAATAGGTAACCCAAATGTCAATTTAGCTTTGTTCTAGTATGGTGGTAGGTTATTATTTTAGAATTTATTTTTGTCAAATAAATAAATTTGAATAAAAGTTGAGATCAACCACATACAATCAAATTAAAAGGATATTAAATTGAGTTGGGTTTTTCTTTCTATTTATTAAAATAATTTTTAAGGTGATTAATTTTATCATATAAATCGAGTTAATGTGTAATAGTTATTTTTTAAATTTTATGTAAATAATCCCTTTTAATATTAATTTTTTTTATCATAACTAAATAAGCTATTTGTCATATTATTCTAGGTTATTTTGTTAGTTTTAACTAAAGAAATGGGGAAGGTGAATGGAGCAGTGTTCGTAGTGTGATTAAGTGATTTTTATGTTAAAGTCATCAGAGCTGCAATATATAGTTTATTTTGGTTTGATTGATTTAAAAAATCGAATGAAATCAAATCAAACTAATCGATTTAGTTCGATTCGATAGATTTGATTTTTACAAATATTTTATTGAGTTATATATATATATATATATATATATATATATATATATATATATATATATATATATATATATATATATATATAAAAGTGAAAGGTTAAGATTAAATTGTGATCTTTCTTGAATCTCTTTCTATCGCGGGTTTTACGCTCTCGCGCGATTCTGACTCACTTTCTTGAAATTCTCGTATCTTCTTTGGCAACAAAAGCAACCCATTCTTGGTGTAATGAAGCTCATATTTCATTGGACGTTCGGGATCCTCTTCAACAAAATTTCCTTCCTCGTCTTTAAGAAACTTATTTGTCAAAAAGTTCACCACCCTCTGTCTTTTAGGCCAAGCCCATTATATACTTTTTGGGACATCTTTAATGTTAAAGGACCTATACAAAAACATCTGCATAAAGGGTGTTAGTATATGTAATTTAAAAACATTATCGTCAATATAAAGCAAATAACAACAACCATATATGATACCTTTATCTCGGTCAAATTTTTCTTTAGCCTCGTCCACTCTCCTTTTTTATCTAGGAGTGGTGATCGAACGTGCATCTGAACAAGCGTCCGATGTAGCTTGTCGACTTTACAAAATTAGACCCAATTAGTTGGTCATCATTATTCAATCTACATTATATGTAATACCTCTATCTCTATCACGGATGATTCCTGCATGATAGTTATGTCTCGTGTGATATCCTTATACGAAGTATCTTGTGGAACATCTCCTTGTGGAACATTTTACGAATTATCTTGATTACTAGCCATTTGACGTAATAAAGAAAAATTAAACTAAATGACATATATAAAATTCCATAATCATATATACTATAAAGAAAAAAAAATGAAATGATATATTTAAATTTTATTAAATGATATAGGCTATATATATATATATATATAATGAAAAAAAAATGAAATGACATATATATAAATTTTATTGAATGATATAGTCTATAATTATATTTACTATTACCTTTTTCACTAACATCTCTTTCTTTTCTTGGTAGGAATATGTTACTACTCTCTTAACTGCGGACGGTTGGATTGATCCAAATACCCTCATTATGATCATTTCTAATACATGATTCATTCTCATTTTGATCATTTACGGTAAAAGATTCAATGTCAACACCAATATCACCTTGATCTCAATGTTTTCATCAATTACTTTGTTAGAAAATCACTATAGACCATTTTGTACTTGTCGGATCGGTGACATAGAACACTTGTTTAGCTTGAGAGGCTAGAATGAAAGGCTCATCTTTGTACCCATACTGTTAAGATCCACTTGCAAAAATCGACTTATCCATGCATACCATTATTATTTTCACCCACTTGCAGAATATAGGATAGAAATTTCTCGTAATCAAAGACCCAATGCGGTCGATAACCCCATCTGACAGTTGCAAATTTGGGTTTAAGTCATTCACGATATGTGCATTGCTTGACTACAAGGTGACACCACTATTTTGCATAGTACTTTTATCATCTTGTTCTTTGGTATAAAATGTGTATCCATTAATTACGTGTCGTTATAAGAAAACCTGACCAAACTTGGACCATATGCTAAACATCTCGACCTTTACATTCTTGGTAGGGATCGAGCGATACTTTGAATAAATATGTTCCTTAAACCATGGTATGAAACTTGATTGTGCTCGTACAATCCAATTCTCATTCTATTGAATTTAAACCTCGAAGAACACCCTTGTGCATTTTACCATACGGCTCGACCTCGATCTCATTATGCGGAACATCAAATCTGATTGATCCGTTCGACCCTTGATATTGTCACAACTTTATTTCCATTAGCTTTTACCTTCCTTTTTTCAACAACATGATTTGGGGAGTCCATTGATTGAACATTTGACAAATATTGAGTACAAAACTCAACCGCTTCTTGACAATGTATCTTTCGGATCTGACCCTACAGTCGACTTGGGTTTTCACATACCCTTTAATATTTTCATATAACGCTCGGTGGTACATCCATCTCATATAAAATTGGTCCGCACAATTGTGTCTCTTTCACAAGATGAGCGACAAGATGAACCATTATGTCAAAATCGAGGGAGGAAATTTCAAGCTCACACAGTAACAACTATTTCTTTTGCAAGGTTGGTAAGATCTCGGGATCGATCACCTTCTGCAAATTGACTTGAAGAAAAACACAATTTAGTTATTGGCTTCTTACCTTTTACGGCAGAATAGAGCATTATACTATCGGTGTTCCATTATAACATGGCAATCATCGTCTTTAAACTCTTTAACTTGAGGTCTTTCATAGACACAAGTCTTCCATATCGATGGTAGCCTTATGGAACTTTAACTTCACCAAAACTTACACAATATTTTTCTCCTTTCTAGATAGAGTATAAACAGAGTGTGGTAGGTATGTCCGTCTTCCTTTCTTCACGGGTCCTAATTAGGTTCTTATTCCATATATACCGTCCTCCCTTGCTTTAAGGCCATCCTTAGACTTTCCCTTTATATTGAGTAGCGTATACCAATAACAACATCAAATACATTTTTTCAATATGCATCACATCGAAAATGTCTTACGTCAAAAGATTTCCATATGGCAATTCAAAAAAATCGACCTCTTCTTCCCACCTTGCACCTTTATGTGCAAAAAGGCTTGCCACCGAATACTCACATCTTTCACCTTTTCAAAATTTGATCACATCAATCTAAGTAGGGCTCGTTGTTCGGTATCTCCATTGAGCAGCTTTCTCCATCCACGATGTTTAGAAGTTATGAATCTCTGATAATGAGAAAGACATTCTTTGACAAAGTTTCAATCGCATCGTATCGGTTCGTCTTCCAAACATGACACGCTTTTTCACCTTTAATGTTATACGGATGATTTCCGTATCTTGGAAAATAGTTAATTGTTCCAAACAACCTTCGAGTTGAAACTTTCTTTCCTATAACCATCGTAAACCTCCACCGTTCTCCAAAAATCTTCAAATCTTGATTAATGGTTCCAAGTATACTTCTATGTCATTTCACGGTTGTTTAGGCCAAAATTAACATAGATAGCATCATGTACTTCGCTTCATACATAGCCGGGTAGGTTATAAATCATAAGAATCACGGAGCCATGTGCTGTCACGAGATACTTTGAATACCGTGTGGGTTCATTCCATCGATGAACAATGCCAAGCGAAGGTTTCTTGCTTCTTTTCCAAATCGGGATAATCATTATCAATTTTCATCCACTATGGAGAATTTGTCGGATCGAAATTTTCCATCAATAATTCTTTCATCTGAATGCCAGTCAGTGTCTTGAATCGGTTTCACTATGATACATCCGTCTAAATCTGGGATTATAGGAAAATACCATAAGCTGCGGAGACAAACTTTTCTTATATCGAGGGCACCGCATTTAGGACACTCGTTTAACGATGCATACTCATTTGAAACAAAAGCGATCTTTTGGACATGCATGTATCTTATCATAGCTCGTACCAATAGAGTACAACATCTTTTGGCCTCATCGTTCGATTGGGAAGAACATTATCCTCCGTAGCATATCTTTCATAAGGGCTAATAACTCGTGAAACTTTTACCCGCCATTGTCGGCGTTTAAGTTGTACAACTTTAACACCATGAACAATCTTGTGAATTTTGTACAACCATTATACAGCGGTTTCTGCATCGCTTACCAACCTCTCGAACATTTTGGGACAATCGTTAAGATCTTCTTGGCTTACGTAATCTCCACGATCATGTCGTGTCTATCTGTCTGATCGTCTTTTGAGGCATAGGTCCTCATATCCCCGATTCAACATTCCGTTACTTTTCTCATGCATATTTCATGTATAACTTCTATCAATTCCATACCGTATTAAATGCAATGCCAAGTGAGCTACGTCGACCGATTCCATGCAACAATACAAACGGACATGTCATTCGATGGGGTCTTTGGTGTCTTGACGCAATAACAACAAACTACGAAACACCATTCTCGAGTCTTTCGACAATCAATTGGAATACATCCATGTCTTATCCATATCAACTAATTAGTGCACAAAATGTTGCTCATTTTGTCAATGCAAAGTATACGGAATGGATCCGTATCAAGAAAGCGCAACATACAAAGGCAATTTAAGACAAATTCATCACAATACCGATAATTTGAGGAAGAAATTTACCCGGTTTATTGAACTCGAAGCGGAGAATGGTCGTACATCGAACTAGGCCGGCTAATTCAAAGAAAGAAAACTTATATTATAAAAATAGAATGAATATGTACATGAACATTTCACTAAGCGACATGAATGAATGTAAGTGAAACTAACATGATAAACCAAATTTAATACAACCTATAAATCAAGCGTAACAAAATTCGGGCAGCCATGAACAAACATGCACATGAACTAGTATTACAACATGAAAATCAAGTTCTAAATAGGCCTACGAAGAGATTCTACATTGTCAAACATCTTACATTGTCGAACATCCTTTTGATTTGAAATGTACACACAACAAACAATACAAGTTATTCAATCCTAAACTAACTAGTAAGCTAGAAATATAATCCTAAACAATACCATATTCTTTTGATTTGAAATTTACAAACATCTTACATTGTCAAACATCCTTTTGATTTGAAATGTACACAAACAAACAATACAAGTTATTCAATCCTAAACTAACTAGTAAGCTAGAAACATAATCCTAAACAATACCATATTCTTGATTCCATACTTAAGCTAGTAATATGATCTATATTCAACTTCTTGCATGCATTTCTAGATAAATACTAACAGCAACAACATAACCTTTATCAATGTATTTTTATCAATGCATTTCATAGATAAATACTAACGACATTTCCTTTCTAGAAATCGAAGCAGAGAGAACATGGTGTTCTTTGGAAAATACCTGAATCGGAGAAGCCATGGAAGAAGAAGAAACTTACCAAGCGAAGAAATTGGCGAGTGAGCGGAGGCGAGTGAACCTGAGAGAGCGAGAGAGAATGGCGGCAGCAAGAATGAAGATGAGCAGGCGCATAAAGGGATTACTTAATGAAATCGTATTTAGGGTTCTAAGTTTAATTTTAAAATAACCTATGAAAGCGCTTTTAAAAGCGCTTTCATAAACCGAATATAAGCATTTTTTTCCCAACTTTTCGTATATATAGGCCTAAAGCGCTTTCGTAAAGCTATATAAGGCTTTTAAAAGCACTTTCGTAGGACCCTATAAGGCGCTTCAAAAGCCTTTCGTCAGATTAGATATTTCAAATGCCTATGAAGCGACTTTCGGCTTTCATAGGGAACTCTATGAAAGCTTAGCAATTTTTAAAGGCTACGAAAGCACTTTCTCTTAAAGTGCTTTCGTGGAGTGACGCCAAAAATTATTTTGTGTAGTAATTGAATATTCAATTTCTATTTAACCATCGGCGGTTGTTATGCATTCTCACATTCTCATATAAGTTATCAATTCTCATATGATATCTATATATATATATATATATATATATATATATATATATATATATATATATATATATATATATATATATATATATATATATATATATATATATATGGCATATCATAGAATGACTCTTTATGAAAGTATAATTTTGTATTTAATCGTCATACTATCAAATAACAATAATATTCATTATATTTAGACAACAATTTCCTATTTAATATGTAAAAATTAGATTAGGAAAAAGTGGAATAATAAAGATAAAATAATATAGTATAAAACAATATCAAAAATATTATAATTAAACAAAAAATGAGATGAGAGATTAGTGAAGATGAATATGTGGAAAAAAATAAAATAGAAAGAGTGAACATTTACATAAAAATGAAAAGGTGGAAAATAAGGAATACAAGAGAGTATAGATTAGAAAAGAAGAGACAATATGCATATCTTGAAGAAGGCCTTAATAATGTTAGAAGAGATTTCATAAGACTAGAATTGAAATCATAAATTTAATGATAAAAATATTAAATGTCATAAGACTAATGTATAATATATTTAAGTTTAAGTTAGATGTGAGTTAAGTAAAATTTATGTTGTAACATGTCTGATTTGATTAGGTTTGCAAAATACAAACATAAACTAAACTAAACAAATCGATTTTATTTAAAAAAACTCAAACACATCCAGAACCAAATATAATTTTTTATTATTTCTATTTAATTTGGTTCAATTTGATTTTTATACATATTTTTAAATATTAAAAAATAAAATAAAAATACTAACAAGTGTTTCAGAGCATTCTTTAAAGTCTTACTATAGTAAGATTTTTAAAAAAATATATGTAATCAAATGGTTAACTTTATTTAGAATGCTTAAAAAATATTCTCGGAACACTCTATACGAAAATCTTTAAAAGTAATATTTGTGTTTGATTCATACTCGTATGAATATATATTAGATGAGTATTTAACAAATTTTAAAGTATTTACAAATAATATATTATAGAGTAAATTATATATGTTAAAAAAATTAACCGTGCTAATCACCTAATTTACTGTCAAAATTTAATACTAAAATTTTGTGGGCAAATACTACTAATCATCATATTTATAAGTAATACAATATTTTATTTACGAATTTTACAAATAACTGGCGCATAAGTTCACGCCTTCACGGTAGCTACATCATTCTCACTATCCATTAATAATGAATAACTAAAATATTTATTAGTTTATCTTAATTTTATCTGCAAAAATACTGTGGATACCTAACAACATTCTAGATACTAAGAAATTTTAGTATTTGCCAGTATATATTCAAGGTAACTGAGGTACAAAAAAATATAGTAATACATCAAAATCAAGCTTTTTGAAAAAGCAACACTTAGCTTGGAAATCGTAATAAGTTAGCATCTGATTTCACTATAATCTGGGAAATAATTTTCATCATTTACGAATCGAACAGAAAATGTATTTTTCATTAATTGATAATACACCTAACATTAATAAAAGAGTATGTTTTCAAGATGTTACCTTTTATCATTAGAATGAAGCTTGCGGTTTGTGATTAGAATGAGGGGGCTATCAGACATATACATAAATACATAACTTTATGTCAATAAGTTAATTCTATATATTCATGAAGTGAAGATTAACGTACACTATAGCTTAACCATCTCTTTTTCATATTCATTTTGCAATTTCTCTTTTATTTCTTTGGTTGAAAAAAATCACATGCATTAAATTAGTTTGACAAAAGAACATGTTAGTTAGGTATTGGTTGTTTAAGCCTGAAAAAATTAGAGTGGAATAAATTTCATAGAGAATGCGAATCTAAAATTTTGATTTGTCAGATTAAAAATGAGAATAAAATAGAACGAAAATGATTGATTCTATATCTTTTAAATTTAAAAATTACAAAAATTAATTAATGTTGATGTTACTAAAAGTCTTAAAAAATAAAATGGATAAAAAAGGTGGAAAAAAAATATACATGATCCATAAGAAAAAGAAAACACAAACAAAATGAATATGTTTAACGGACTAGAGCTATAATAAAATCTTTTTCAAAGAGGACATAGTGAATTTCATAGAATTAATAGATAGAATTAAAAGATTGTCTTGGTCTCAAGTTTATTTTGGAAAAAGTAGAAACGATAACATTAGTGTAGTTTATGTTGGGACAATTCAGGGGTCAATATGAGGAATCGTTTTTATATTTGGAGAAATTTTTTTTAATAACATATATTTGTGAGATACATTACATATTTATCAAAAATCTTAAAGTGATAGGTATATTCTTACTTATAAATAATCAAGTCTTCTTATTTCCAACTAATGTTATGTAGGACTTCTAAACATTACTCACCCTTGTAATACTTTTCAACACTCTCTCAAGTGTGAGTCTATCCACAATATTCCTCCTCAGAGGAAGCTCTTTTCAAATACACTTGTCTTACAGTCGTGACACTTCAGCGAAACACCACATTTGAGAAATAACAAATGTTGAGTGTAGGATATTTTCAATTGCTTTTGTATGTATTTATTTTGGAAATAAAACAAAAAGGGTTAGATAAATAAGCGATTTTCTTCTCAAATAAATATTTAATAACATATTTTAAATCCAAATAATTGTATGCTCTTTACAATATGAAACAAATACAGTTCATCCTTATTAAACGTCATTTGTAATTCCAAATTTTGTTGCATATCTTGTATGCATCCAACTTAATTTTTCAAAGATTGAACTCCTTCTTTATATAATTTGAAGTAAGAATGATTTTCCACCTTATTTAACGAGCATTGTTCCAAAAATACAACAACATCAACACCATATGTAAGATATATTGCGAGAAAAATATTTAGTTCAAGGATAGAAGAACATTGAAGATTTTTTCTATCTTGTAATCCATCGAAAAATGATGTGATGCGAGTTAAGAGTGATCAAATATAATTTAGGATTAGGGTAAAATCTATTTATGAGTGTTTTTATAGTAAAATATGATTATTTTATCCCTTAGTTATAACGAAACCAAAGGGATAGACCACTTAATTTACACTTATAAACAAAATAAAAACATAAACATCAATAGGCAGGATTTGAAGAATGTCACGAATTATTTTCCACCTCGGTTATACTAAAACTTGAGAATATGTGATTTTTATAAAAATAAATAAAACATGGCATGCCTCGCATTATACCTAGGTTTCTTTTGCTAAAGTGATTTTTCCATGAAATATATTATTTGCATGACTCACTACAATGTCAAAAGAGCAAGGGCCTATGTCGCGCGTATGTAGTGAAAAATAAGCAAGAGTTTTCACATTTTGTGAATGGGTGTGGGTAAAGGAGTTAGTTCATGAGAGTAAATCGCTTTTAAGCATGGAATATAAGCATACTTACTGGAAAATCTATAGAAGTAATTGACGATATGGTTGGGAAGATCAATTTTATATCCTACAAGAAACTAAGGGGACAACTTAAAAGACAAGAGAATTTTACAACTCATATTTTAAGCTTTGGTACTCCGAAAAAGTTAGATCAAGAAATGGGGTGGGGATTATTGTGGATAAGGAGTGAAAGAAGGATATTATGGATGTGAAAAGAGTGCAAGATTGAATAATAGCTTTAAAATTTGTAGTGGAATAAAATACCTTTAATATTATTAGTACGTACACATCTCAGGTTGGGTTAGCAGAACACCATAAAGTAAAATTTTGGGAGTATTTAGAAGGTTTACTTCAATATATACCTTAAGAAGATAATATTTTACTAGGAGAAGATCTCAATGGACATATAGGTAATGTAGCAAGAGGTTTTGAGAGTGTGCGTGTGGGGGGTGTTGGCAGGGTGGTGAATGTGGAGGGTAAATCCATTTTGGATTTTTCGTAAGTTTTGGATCTTACTATAACAAGTACATGGTTTATGAAAAGAGGTGAACATATTATCACATATAAAAGTGGGGTGACATGTTCTCGGATATATTTCTTATTAGGAAGTCGAGATAGAAATATTTGCTTGGACCGTAAAATTGTTCCGGAGATAGCTTGACTATCCTATTTAGATTTTGGTTATGGATGTAAGAGTTAAAGGAGAACAAAGAGAATAAGTTATGTAGTAGTGCCATGGATCAAGTGGTGGCATATGAAGGGTGAAAACAAAACAAAATTTCAACACTGAATTTTTGGAGGAATGTTTGGACAACCACAAGAAATTGCAAATGATATGTGGAATAAGATGGCCCCGATTAGAAAAATGGCTAAAGATATGTTGGGTGAACCAAAGATTTGGGACCTAGGAGAAAAGAATCATGGTAGTGGAATAAAATTTTCAGTAAAGTTAAAGTAAAAATGATTGTTTTAAATAATGGTTTAAGTGTAAAAATTTTAAAACTTGGAAAATGTATAAGATATCTAAAAGGAGACCAAGAAGATTGTGAGTGAATCAAGAACTTACGCTTTTGCCAGATTATACCAATCTCTGAGAACCAGGAGAGATAAATATATATATATATATATATATATATATATATGATTTCTAAGGGAATAAAAGAAAGACCATAGCTTTGGATCAAGTGAAGTGTATTAAAGATGAAGACAAAGTCTTAGTTCAAGAAAAGATATAAAGGATATGTGGAAAATGTGTTTCTACAATTTATTTAATGAAGGATATGATATCTTACCATATTCTAGAAGACTTGATATTAGATAAGAGGATCGAAACTATGATTACTATCGTCAGATTCAAAAACATGAGGTAAGGAAACATTAAAAAGAATGAGTAGCACTAATGCGGTTGGGTCAGACACCTTACATATTGAAGTGTTGATTTTTTTTGGAGATAGAGGTATTGAGTGGATTTCCAAACACTTTAATGAAATTATGAGGTACGAATGTATGTTAGATGAATGGAGAATAAACACTTTAGTTCCATCTATAAGAACAAGAGGAATATACAAAATTATACAAATTATATGGGATTAAGCTTGAAGTCATGCCATTAAGTTATGAGAAGAGTGATTTAATGGAGATTGAGAATAGAGACTCAAGCCACCGAAATTAATTTGGTTTATCTTTGGGAAGGTCGACCATGGAAGAGATTTAACTATTATGACATGTGATGAAGCGATGTCGGATGGACCATAAGACTTGCACTTAATTTTTATTGACTTGGAGAAGGTGTGTGATAGAGTGTCTAGAGTAATTTTATGGAAAACCTAGAGAAGAAAGGGTTAGGATTGCATATATTTGAGTTATCCAAGTTATGTATGAAGGGTATCGACTAGTGTTCGGATACAAGATGGAGTGTGAGATGACTTTCTCATTACAATTGGTTAGCAACAAAGGTCAATCCCAAGCCACTACATTTTACCTTAATTTTGAATATACTAACATAACATCGAGCTAGCACTAAGATGCATGCTTTTGTAGGTGATATAGTCCTTTTGGAGATTTGAATGAGGATTTAAGTGAGAGGTTGGAAACTTAGAGGCAGGTTTAGAAACACATGAGTTTTGCCTAAGTAGAAGTAAGATGAAGTATAAGGAATGTAAAAGAATAAGTGTTTTTAACCTAGAGGTGAAAGTTGGAGATCATATTATCCCTCAAGTCACACGATTTAAATATCTTGGGCCCTTAATACATAATGGTGGAAAGTAAAAAGGGTGTAGACCATTGAATTCAAGCTATATGGTTGAAATGGAGAAAGACATTAGGTATTTTATGTGATGCAAAGCTGATTAAGTTTAAGGGAAAGTTTTATCGGATTGCGATAAGACCTACGATTTTATGCGGGCATAATGTTGGGCGGTTAATGATCAACACATGAATAAAGTAAGTGTAGTATAGATGAGGATGTTGTGGTGGATGTGTGGTAAGACTCAACATGACAAAATTAGAAATTAAATTATTAGAGAGAGTGTCGAAGTAGCGTGTAACACCCTAAATCCCCCGCATGTAAAATAATAATATAATTCAGAGATATTTCACACAAACACATAGGGTGTCACATTCTAATAACAATCACCTACTCTGTAACACTTAGAAGTTTAACACAAAATATTCAACGCTTGTCATTACATGATCGCATTCTCTTAGGGTATCATCCAACAGAATTTTATCTACTAAGCATGTTGCATTATAAAAAAAATCATGAAACACTTTATTGAAAGTAACACAGTTATTAGGCAATGCCTCCAAATATAACAACATCAAATTGTTGAGAGTATATCATTTAACTCTCATTAACAAAACATAAACAAGAAGTAATATTATTCATCATCGATTATTAGGATCGAGCACATATTCTAAAATGCAAGATAAAAGAAAATAAAACGGTCTCTCGTCATCCTACTGGCAGGTTACTACGTTATCGACTTGTTTGTACTCCAAGAAGCCCGACCACAACAACAACAACCCAAAGGGTGAGAAATGACATTTATAAATTAAGTGGCACATAGTTCAATAGAGTATAAACATCTACACATTCAACAAGCAATCACACAAAATTACTACACAACGGTATTCTCCGTCCAACTAAACACGATACACTAATCATCATTATGCATATAATTCACTTATGCAATGCGACTCAACTATGCAACTAATACATATGCATGTGGTACCATCTCAACAAAAGATTCCTTAGTGAACCGGGTTCATCCTACTCGAACCTCGAATCCACCACTGCGAATTTAGGACAAGTCACCATCCATCTGATCGAATTCAAGATAAGTCACTAGTCCATCACAGCGAGTTTAAGACAAGTCATCAATCCACCTACTCGGTTGCAACTTCTTCTTTCATCGATAACAATGATATCATGAATGCATTTTAAAACACGTCGTTGAAACATCAACAAAATGTTAAAGTCTTAATCCGACAATAAATAAAACATGCATTGACCCACAATAGTAGTCCTCCATACTCGAACAATTAGTCACCAATCACAACAACAACATCAATATTATTCTCATTATCATGACACAACAACATCATAATCGTCATCAACATCATACACAATAACATTATAATCATACTCGACATTATACCAAAAACATCATAGTAATAATCAACATCATAACAACATCCATTATCATGCTCACTGACGACACATACTTATCATAACATATCGTTCAACACAACATCATCAATATTCAACATTTACATTATAAACCCATTATAGTTAATATTCTCAAACATCATCACAACATCGGACTCTCTAATTCGACATTCACTTAATTAAATAATTTTGAAGTTATTAATTTATTATATATACTTAACTCTTAACGATCCCAAAATGTGCTTCATACTAGTCACACATCATATTCTAATAATCATTTAAAATATCAAAAGATTCGAATCAAGAAAATGAATATGTTTCGGAAATCTTAGATATTCTATTTTAAGAATATGATTTTTATTTCAGGACTTAATATACCAATCAGTACAGTTTAATCAAACCACAAGAACAAATACTCGCATCGGGCAGAATGTTTCGCCTGACTTCAAAATGGAGCCAAACATTATTTACTTATGATAAAATTATAAAAATTTCCATTTGAAAAAATCATTAAACCTCTTTCTAATGCAACTGGCCTCAATCCCAAACGGACTCATGAGACTTTAGTTACACTTGAAACAAGTGACCATGTTGAAATCGTCATATTTATGGTATTACCGGATAACCTTCTCTTGTTGTAGCACTCTTGAACTCAATTTCTCCACTTAGATATAAAGATTATTATTTCTCTCTAACACTTGGACAATGTGTTATTTGGACTTCTGAAGCTCAAGTTATGTATGAAACAAGGCGGTGATATCTCGCGTTTTCCTGCGATTTCCTTGAAATTTCACTCGTAGCTCATTTTCAACTTAAACCTATCTCAAATATTCCTAACATGTCCAAATAGATTATTTCCAAAATATATTATTATAAGTCAATTACCTATTGTTATAAAACCATCCAAACATGTCTTAACACAAAACAACTTATTCCAAACATCACTTTTCTTATAATCAAACCTCACTCTTATTAATCCCTAATTCTATTAATCAACACACCATTGACCACCAATTCACCAAATAATCATATATCTAAAATCTTCTAAATTCAATAATGATGGAAACACACATATACATATACATATTTTTAGACACCAATCCAGAATTTTATATAGATAAAAACCGAGGAGAATATAAACTCTTCAAAACAACCACAAAATTCATCACGATCGACATCTCTATTAGAGGTTAAAGACTCATCTACCCTACTCTCATGTATATACTCTTTATTAAGGTTGTTCTCCCTCCTACGTAGGTATTCTAGCAATTAATGGTAAAGCGAACGACTCCTATGAAAATTCCTTCAAAACCTAGCTCTTCTTCCAAAGTTATTGTTTCTATTCTCTTCCTTTTCACGTCTGATAAAAATTCCATAATTCTCTCAACTCCTCTTTTAATAATAACCAAAATCCCTAATTTGACTTTCTCTATTCTACCATTACTTACTCTCTCAAATTCCATATTTTCCTTACCTACCTATCACAATCACCATAATGCCCTACTTCCTCATAGTTTCATTTATTAAATAATTTTAATCAAATCTCTCTCTCTCTCTCTCTAATATATATACGATTACAAAACAATTAATTAAATAAATAAATAATCATAGACAACTTAATTATAGATAATCTCGAAAATAGAGTGTTACATAGCATTATAGAAGGTGGTGAGAAATGAGCGAAGGTGATTTGGACATATATATGTAGAAGAAGATTTGTAAATTATGTAGTAAGAAGAGTATAACGAGATGGAGAAAGTAAACAATTCGAGTAAAGGAAGTCTCGAAGTCTAAGAGAAATTATTAAGAAATATCTTTAGATTAATGATACAAATAAAAATATCTTTGATAGAATATTATGGAGAAAGTTGATTCATGTAATAGACACTATTTAATGATTCAAATATAAAATATATATATATATATATATATATATATATATATATATATATATATATATATATATATATATATATATATATATATATATATATATATATATATATAAATATATATAAGGAGAATCAAATTACAGAAGAGTTACACACAGTTCTGTTACATTCAGCATTCTTGATTATTTTTAAAATCAACCGTTGGATTGAAACATAACATCATATAGATCATCACCTATAAAGTTTGAGATTAATCTATAATGATTTACTATGTCATTGAACTACATCAAACTTTATAGTAAATCAAACTTTTCAATGACATAGTAAATCATTATAGATTAATCTCAAACTTTATAGGTATGATCATATGATGGTATGTTTCAATTCACGGTTGATTTTAAAAATATTAATCAGTGACGCTGGCAGTCTTCTTCGTAACTAAGTGTTCATCTCTATATATATATATATATATATATATATATATATATATATATATATATATATATATATATATATATATATATATATATATATATATATATATATTGTTTTGATAAAATATACTAGACATTTATGAAGCATCTATCTTGTGAGAGAGAGAAAGGACTTATTCACGAGTGACATAAATATTACATTTACTCTGTCACATGATTTTACACTATTATTATATTATTGAGGACAAATATTGAGTTTGATGTTATTGCGTGAACTAGGTTGCATATCCTTCTCAATTAGTACTAATTAGATGTTTAACCTTTAATTATGTTTGGTCAAATGAGAAAAGAAAAAGAACTGATTTGCTTTTATCGTTCTCAACAGCTAGAATATTGTTATGCCTTCTTAATCCTGTGATTAATTAGCATCATAGACAGACCAAGATTGCTCCTTAAACCTGTCCCTGATTATGACTTTTAATCATAATGATTGTACTAATATCTAATTTGTTGCTTTACTTTCAAGAAACAAAACATCTATATTGCCCAAATTAAAAGCCACTTCCTTTTCTTCTATTTTGTTTTAAATTTGATACATAGTAAAATGATATTTTCTCTAATCTTCCTTATTTTCTCCATAATATACTTTCTCGAGAATCATTTTTGGATAATAAACTACAGAAATTATACAAACAAATCTTTTACTAAGATTTTTGTGTATATTATATTTTAGATGTAATTTTTAAAAGAATTAATTTTACAATCTAAAAATGAATAGCGGTGTAGTTTATTATCCACTTATTTTCTATTATTTTTGTAGTAATTTAATTTTTTTAAATGTATATTCTTTTGTATTGACAGATAATAATAATAATAATAATAATAATAATAATAATAATAATAATAATAATAATAATAATAATAATAATAATAATAATAATATAATTTTTTTATAAAAAAAATTAATAATATAAAAAGAAAGGAAGGTAGATTAAAATAGTTTTACACTCCAATTCAACCATCATCATAAATTAGTGTGATTTGATATAACACTTTGGTTGATAGTGTAAAATATATAAGATTGTATTTTAATAAACAAGTAATTAATTTACATAAAGAGATTAATCTTTTAAACTAGGACAATTATAATAAACAACAAAAATTTCATTAAAAAAATTAACGTTACTCTATAAAATGTGGCAGCAGACTCAATATATTGAGTAAACTCATCTTGTTGTATTTTTTTAATTGATTGATTAAGATTTTAATTCTATAATTCTCTACGATGTATACATCACATATTATTTTGTTTATTTTTCAAGTAATAAAGACAAATATTAATTTAAAATTTTATAATTTTTAAACTTTGAAGAGATAGCACCGTGGTTTTGTCATGATTTATCTCGTCCCTTTATTTTTTCAAAATAGATTTAGATTTTAGATTAACGATCTTAATTATATCTACTCCATTCTTTTTTATTTGGAGATATTCATTTTCCATCTATATATCGAAAATATTCATTTGTCATTCATATTATTGTGTATACATGAATTTAAATTCATAATTTTTTTTTGTTTTCACTAAAAATCAAACTTAAATAATATTGGAGCGATTCGTTTTTAATGGAAATTTCTTTTTTATTAGAGTCAAATAAGATAAGATGAAAAATTATTAGTTGCACATAAAAAATACATAACTAAGGAATGTATCAGCATCTTTTTTTGCAAATAATAATTTGTCTACATTTAGATATACCTAAAGACCAAATCTCCCACCTTATCTGTCCAATATCTTTATCACAAGTCTCTTCTCTTCATACCTATCTCTCTCAATTTCCATTTTTTTAACATTAATTTTACTGTGGTTTGGTTGCCAAATTAATAAACATTTTTTTTAATTATTTCTGTTATTTTCATCTGCCTTTAACGTCACTCTAAGGTAGAAACGGAATTTTCCACAGTAACGGCGTGAAATCCTAATCAAAAAAAGTTATGGTGAAAAAACAACGTCGTTAGTTAGAAGAAAAGAAAGAAAGAAAAAAAAACAGAAAACAGATCTATAAATAAACCTTAAATTAAACCAAGGAAGAAACACAAGAGAGAGAAAAAAAAGCAAAAGAATAATATAGTTGACACTGATACATAAATTTTGGACTTTGTTTCTATTTGGCACCCACCCACTCACACCTACAACAACACACAAAACAAAAACAACATAGTAACAAGAACCTCAAGAACAACAACAACAGAGATCTAACTTAGATCGAGCTTCTACTGTTTCTTACTCAATTTTTTTCACACTCTTTGTTTATTCATGTGAGTTTGTCTTCCATTTTAGGTTTTGTTTTCTTTGTTCTTACTATGTTATATGTTTGTGTTAAAAGGGTTATGTTTTTTTACTAGGTTTGTTTTATGTTAACAACATGTTGAAGTTAGTTCATGAATTATTTGAAGTTTTTAAGGTTTATGTTAAAATTGCCTTAATTAGTTTATTAACTTTGTGAAAATCTGTTTATGTGAGTTTTATTTTGTTATTGAACCCGGTGGTGTTCTGGATCTGTTTGAAATTACCAATTTTTGATGGATTAGTTCTCTATTATATGTAGTGTCATGGGAAGAGAAGTTACTGCAATGGAAGTTGAGGAGAATAAGCCAAATGATGTAACAACGGTTTTGAATGAAAGTGGTAATGATAATGGATATGATTCTTCGAAATGCGGATCGTGAGGTGAAGAAATGTACTCAAGTCGATTTGTTTGCTGAGGATTGCGGTGAAACTAAGGACATTTTGACTGCCAAAACAACAAACTGTGATACCGATTTGCCGATAGAGGAGAATGAGAAACATGAAGTGAAGAAGGCGGGTGATGAGAAAGAGTTGAGCTCGACAAAACCGTCTGATCTGGTTCCTGTACAGAATGGATCCTACAGGTGTTGTTGTTGATTCTACTGAAGCTGTTGTAACTCGGCATAACTTGGCCAAATGCTAACAACATGTACTCGTCGCCGTGCTAGTCAAAAGAATTCGCAGGTAATTGATGTTCTTAGTGTTATATTTTGAAATTCGAGTTTAGTACTCTAAGAATCTGGCCAAAGATGCATATGGAATGACCAAGTTTAGTACTAGTAAGAGTCGTCTCAAGTTTTTACAGGCTCTGATTAAGTTAGTCATACTTTAACCATGACAAAACAAATATAGACCCTATTTAACCACGATTTAACAGTGACAAATATTTAATGAAGCTCTATTTAGCCCGGTTTAACCCTCATAAATTTTTGACCATGTACAATAGTGTCATCTTGCGTCATCAAAGGCGGTTCTGGTACTAGCATACTATTGCAATCTATTAAAGAAAAGAGTTTTGTTTGTAAAGGTTGCTAATTTGTTAATATTTTATGGTAACTGATTTATCTATTTATTGATTTATATTGTTATTTGTTTTTTTGTTTTGTATGCTACTAGTAATGAAATTACTAATCTGCAAAAGTTTTTCCATTTTCAGCAAAACTCGCCTTTTTCTTCAGCTAAGCCCTTGCAAAATGATGATAAGAAGAACTACGATGATGAAGATAATTGGTCAATTGCTTCCTCGTATCCTTTTAAATTTGAACTTTTCAATGGCTTATTCTACACAGATCAAAATTTTAGATAAACTAGAAGAATCTATGCCAAATTGATTATTTTATATGTTATAATATAACTGTTACTCTATATCATTTGTTCTTTAACCACAAATACTAGTGCTGTATCAATGCATACGGCAAGATCAAAAGGTAACTCAGGGTTCAGCCCCTACATTTGAAGCTCAGAGCGTGCAGAAAAACGAAGAGAGGTAGATTTTTTCTGTCAGTAAGTAAACTATAACGCATGTAAAACCGATGTTAAACAGGTTTTAATTTAATCTTTTCAGTTTTATCTCAAGTTAGAGGAGAAAAACCGAGCGCTTCTAGAGGAAAAAAGCCAGTATGAAGCAAGACAAAAGGTATAATGATCTTCTTACTTGAAACTTTTAACCCCTTCTTATGCCAAAGCCTATGTTTTTCCGAGTCCGTTTTAGCTTCATCGGAAAAAAAATTGATTAAATAACTTGTTTATCATCATTTATTTGATAATAACGCTTGTAGGAAGAGCAAGAAGCAGCAATCAAGCAGATGAGAAAGAATTGGTAATTAGAGCAAAACGGTCCCCAGTTTCTACTATGAGGCCTCCGCCTAAAACCGAACTCAAGAAGGTAACTATCGTGGATAAGCGGTTAGCTTCGTGTTTAGTCGTATAATGGAAAAACTATTATTCATTTGGTTTTCTTTGATGTCAGCTGCCACTAACACGTCCAAAGTCACCAAAACTGAATCTGAATCGTGAAGAACCTTTGGCGATGCTGTGAACTCTCAGCCTTGTGAAGTTACTAGTCGAGCTCGTCACAGCACTGGTAGCCACCACGTCAGAGCGGTTATAATACTACCCTGTCACTGAAAAACTAAGGACCAAGTCACGCGGCGCCATAGCAATGGCGCTTACAAAACCAAAGACCAAAAAGCAGATACAGAAACAAAACAGCTCCTCCTAACATCATCCAGCATCCAAATGCAGACATATCAGTCCAATCATGATGACTCGAGAGAAAAATCGCTAATTTATTTTTCGTTTGAACTTGACTCGTCTGATTTGTGTTAATTTGCGCGCGGTGTATATGTTTTTGTAAGTCATGTCGTTTGATATAATCGATAGTTACTAATGTAGTATGTATGATATGTGATATTGTTGTTCCCCCAAACTACATATATTTATTGATGTAGAAGTAGGATTAGTTTGTCATGAATCATGATACGGTTTTTGTGACTTTTGTATGAGTGTTGAATGGTTGTTTTTAATGGGGAAACATATTGTGTAATGCAACTTTTTGTTCCTGAAATTGAGTTTGCAATTATTTATTATGATATTACAGTATATACACCTCTTTGTTTACTATATAGTCTTGGTATTATCTTGTGTATGAGAGGCATGTTTGTATGAAAGTTGTACCAATTTTGCATAATGTGTGATCATTGAAATATACTAGTACATCATTATGAGATCTTCATATAGCTCAACAAGAAAACTTGGTATTTTTTCAGTACACTGATGAATATATAGACATACCTTAAAACCATATTCTTTTCAATGTGAGGTGAGAGACTCTTCAGCATAAAGAAATAACGAGAACATTAAAGGAGAAAATAACTTTTTGTTTATATAGAATGTTTGATTAGTCATGTTTCCAAATGATATTCAAATTTTGATACATGTCCCACAATAAAGCATGTAGCATATTACTTAGGCCAATCTATCTAAAGTATCATTTGACCCATGTTTCTTTAGAATTGTGAAAAAGACCACCACAGTTGAAAGATTCTCAATAAGCATATCTTTTGTTGAGTTTTATCCAAATTTTAAGAGGTTTAGTGTTTGATTGGATTCACGGTAAGATAATAATCTAATTTGAATAACTGATTTTAACATAATAAAGTTTAGTAGAATTAATTTATATTTGATTATATTTACATAATAGTTAATCGAAAAATAAATTTCAATATGAATATTATGTTTTAATCTGAAATTATAAATTCTAACCATAAATTGAATTAACTTTAGAGGCAACGTTAATTCAACTTTAAAAAAAATCTAACATCTCAAAATAGTCTAACATTAATTCTACATTATTTAAATTGTTTTTTATTCTTCTAATAGTCAAATCAAATATTATTAGAAAACTTGTATCCTAGGTTACTTTACAAATAATGATAAATTGAGAGAAAATTAAAGATAATATACCCCTAGGTATATTCTATCCCTAATATTAAACAATATGTCTAACTAAAACTAAAACTAATATATCTGCTCGGACTATGATATACCCTCGGGTATATTTTTAAAATGTCTGAATTAACCACATTGCTTTTCTAATTGAGTTGTCATCTTCTCATTCCATAACTTGAGAACGGTGGTTGATTCACATAAACTTCTTCCTCTATCGTCCATTGAGGAATCTGAAATTCACATCAAGTTGGTGCATCTTTCAACTTTTGTTAGCTTATATTGCCACGCTCGGCCCGATTATTTCAAGCCTAGGTATTTGCATATACTTCATTGAAATCTACTTTAGGTCTTTGGAGAAATTCCACCATCTAGTTTCGACTTAAACTTGTAAACTCATCTTACATCAATTGCTTTCTTGCTTGAGTTCTAAACCGACTCTCATATACGGTTCTTCTCGATGGCCTTGAGTTCTTTAACCATTCTGACTTTCATTCTCATCCTACAGAACTTGCACACGATTGATTAGTTTGACTCATCCACCATTTCTTTTCAATCATTTCACCATTTTCCTTGATTGTTGATCGTCTCCCCGTAGTCATTTAGCATGACTAGTGGAGCTTTAGTTTTCTCTTGAGTTTGTGCATACTCGGACGGTGGGTTTATTCCTCACATAGTTGCTTTGGAACTTAAATCTTTGAAATTCAAGCACCATCTTCTTCATATCATCAGGCTAAGACTCTTAAAATTGAGAAGAGCAAATCTTTGATGTCAAACCTAATTTTTATCTTTATTTGTGGTCGATGCAAGACATTGATGATCAAGCATATTGATCATGACCATGAATGTTCTGTTGGCTGACAAATGTGCCCTCAGAATTGGCCTGGACATTTCATTAAACACCTTGAGTTACCTTCCTTTCGATGTTACCATGATGTTGTCTTAAAACAAATTAATCTTCTAGATGATTCATCCAACTTGACAAACCAGTTCCCGTTGCATGTCATATGATTGTTGCAACATGTATTAAGGTACCACACTTTTTTTCTCTTAAGCCAAATGTGTCGCAGACATTAAGATAACATATTTATATTCACTACTACCATCATGAGAAAATTGAGCCACACTTTTGTCCTCATCATTATTCTCATTGTAGTAGCAGTCTCTAGCATAATGAACAAGCTTTTTACGACAATAGCATTGAACCTCCTTCATGTCAACCTTCTTGATTTTCTGATTTTGATTTGCACCATTCTTTCTAGTTTCACCTTGGCTTCATTAAGTCTTGCCAGCATCACCATTATCATTCAACTTTTTCTTCCATTTTACTTTCACTTTGTTATTCCTTGAGGAATTTTATTTAATCTTCTTGAAGAACTTTCTTTGCAATGTTGTTCGGATACCTTTTCTAAATCTCTGCTGACACAAATCTCATGTAGCCTCGAGGGATGCTTGCAGATTCTTCAAGCTTTATATCTTACAAGTCTTTATATTATTCAAATGTGTTACGGATTGGCGGCGTCGGCCTCGCCATTGGCCCGATCAATATAGAATTGAAGGCTCATACGCCCCGTAGCGGTAGTGTTCCTTCATGTGCGCGTTAGGGTCACGTGGCAGCGGTTACTAACCATCATACGCCGCCCGAAGGAAGATTGAAACACCTGTGTTTCCCGCCAGCGTGCTTGTCACTTGCCTCCGTGAATGCGGTCGAGAGCACCCGCGTATCACGGGCGGCGGATCGGGAGGAGGCCACGTGTTGGACTCCTTGCTCCGCCAAGCCTGGCGGTCCGTTAAGCGGGATTGGATCAACTACCACTAGCAGACCTTGACCCGCCAGAGGGTCTTATAAATACTCTCATTCGAGAGGGTCGTATAACATTCATTCTCTCTTTTGCTTGCTTGCTCTCTCTCTTGCTCATTCTTACTTTGGCATCGGAGTATCTTGCGGTACCGTCTTCGACCACCGTTGACTGGGTCATGGAAGACATACAGTGCAGATGCGGTCAAAATGCCACCATGTAATCAAACTTGATTAAAAAGCCCTCGACATTATCCACCATACGTAATTGAGGAGGTCTTTCTCCACCGACTTCATTTGTTTTGTGAAAGCCATCACGTTTGAGAAGAACTCAATAATGGTTTCATCATCTTTCATTGGCATGTTTTCATATTTCTTCCTCAAGATTGCAACTTCACTTTCTTTAACTTTTCATCTCCATCATATAGCTTCTTGAGTATCTCAAGCCTCTTTGATCATTTCTTTTGCGATAATCTTAAAGATATTTGAATCCACACTAATAGATCAAAAACTAACATTTTTATCTTCCTTACTCATTCAGTCTTTGTGTCTCAATAACATTTGCCCTAATGCATAAAACTGTCATTCATGATTTCAAGTATATCTTAAAGTCTGAATGATTTCACTTGTGCAAACCATTTATATAATTTTATCCCTTGAAAACTTGTAAATTGGTTGGATGTAGTACTTCCATACCCATGAACTTCCTATAAATTATTGTCTTAAAATTTAGATGTTTATAAATTATAATAGTGGTATAGTACTATAACACGCTATTAGTTTAGATGAGAATAGTGTTATAGTTTTTAATGTATATATAATTCTTAAAATTCAATAATTTTATTAAAATACAAAGAGCTCTAAATTGTCTACTAAAAATTCCAAGTGTCACGGTTTCTAGTTTGGTTAAATCACATTTCTGATTTGAGTTTTATTTTATTAGAGTATATTATGGCTTATAAGGCACATTAAAAATAAATTAGTGTCAAAAAGTATATCCAGACTTGAAGTTTTGAAAACAGAAAACCCAATTCATTAGGAATGGTGTCTAGTACAAAGAACACAAGATGTGTTTCCCTAAACAATTTACAAAACCAACCTCCTAACACTCTAAATTTAATCTCTAATCTCTCTAACAACAAACCATAACAACAATAATAATAAACCTTAAAATTACACACATAACTAAAACAACCCAAACAAACCCTAACCCCTCATTTCTTCGCCTTCTTCACCGGAGTTTTAACACTCTTCACTTTCTTCGCCGGACTCTTAACACTCTTCGCCTTCTTCACAACCTTCTTAGAAACCGCCTTCTTCACCGGAGTAGCCTTCACGCTCTTCGCCTTCGGCTTCACAACGGCTTTCGCTTTAGGTTTCACAGCGGCTTTCGCTTTCGGCTTCACAGCGGCTTTCGCTTTAGGTTTCACAGCGGCTTTGGCGACAGTTTTTGGTGCAGCAGTTGTTTTGGCCGGAGCGGTTTTGGCTGCAGCCGGTGCGATTTTGAAGGAGTTTTTCACCTTGAAGAGCTTTCCGGAAGCGACGGATTTCTTGAGTTGGAAGAGGACGAGCTTGCGGTAGGTTGGTGGTAAGTCCTTGTGCTTCTCTTCGATGAATTTTGTTATCGCGTATTGGCTTGAACCAGTTCTTTCTTTCAGGCTTGTGATTGCTTCAGTTATCATCTTCAAAAACAAACAAAACCAATTAGAAAACAAAATCTACAAAAATGAATGATTATTGAGAATTTGAACCGGGTTTGGTTTTTTACCTCTGCGAAAGTGGGGTGAGAGAGTGGCTTCTTTGCGGCGGCGGCTTTCTTGGGTTTGGTTTGAGCGGTGGTCGACATGGCGAAGACTGGAGGAGAGAGAATAACCGTTGATGAGAGAGAAAATGAGATTGATTGAAGATTGGAGAGAATTTGATGATGAAATGAAAATGGGTGGGAAGGTATTTATATATTGAAAAAATATTGAAATGTTAAGAAGGAAAAGGAGAGCGTTGATTGGTGGAAAGGGAAAGGCACGGATTGATGATTTGTGCTGGGGTTTAAATGTGGGTCGTTGGATGATTGTTTATCGATGGTGGAGATTGTAAGTCAGTGGAGTTGCTTGGATCGTCGAATGGGATGGAATGGATAGTGTTAACTTCTTTTGGTTACCTTTTGGAGATTGTGAATTACAACTACTTTGGTTCTTTGAATATTAAATTATTAAATGTAAATGCTAGTAATTGGTATTGGTATGTGAAATTATCAATGTTTAAAAAATTATAATTATTGAAATGTGTTAAGGCTTGGAAAAACATTTAGGAGGGGTCGAATAACTTTTTCTTTCTTTTTAAATTTTTTAGCCAAACAACAAATTAAATACTTATTTTTATTTTGCTTAGTTTGGCTGACCTAACTACTTAAATCCGTCAGGGTTATTTCGTCTCTCTCAGCGAGGATTTAATCCACTATAATCAATGATTCTGAGTCTACTCTACTAGTTTGACCAACTTCCTAAGACTCACTAGTGTAACACCCCTTAATTACCGCGTTTTATAGAATTAAATAATCGGTTTATCCATAATTAAGAGGCATCACAATTTAAATCATAAAAATTTAACAAAAGCAGTATGCTTTCATTTGGAGAATATTCATTAAATAAATCATACTTTGTCATGTTTAACGGTGAAATGAAAACATAACCAAGATCACGAATACATCGTCCATGATTATTCGGGGATAATAAATCAACATAATTCAAAACTATTCAAGTTATCCATAAAAGTTCCAAACAATCGTTTTCCCGGTGTTACATCT
Source organism: Vicia sativa (assembly GCA_021764765.1). Taxonomy (NCBI): domain Eukaryota; kingdom Viridiplantae; phylum Streptophyta; class Magnoliopsida; order Fabales; family Fabaceae; genus Vicia; species Vicia sativa. The sequence continues at coordinate 124,080,624 of CM038797.1, forward strand.
GCGGAGCGACGACCGCGGACTAGATTAACTAAACTCGAATCTTTATCTCGCGACTCAATCGTCGCGGATCGAAATGTTAAAGTAAGGGTGAGATTTCAATTCAATATAATATGTATTATCGTTCTTAGATCTGACGAGAATAATTGGATACATTAATCCATTAGTCGAACATAAAGTCATAATCGATTCACAAAGCGGGGTTCACACCATGAACATGTATACAACAAACAATGGAAATGCAACACTTTGAAACCATCCTAGCATGTTACAATCCCGTATGCAATGCGGACTGTGCATGTGGTACAGCGTGAACAGAGTTCACTCACCCTCTCGTTTACTCGTGGAAGGCGGTGTAATCCATGATTAAGCCCGAACAATAGTCAGAATCCAATCCATGATTAGCCGTAACCATAGGGTCAAGAATCTAGCCTCATACCTCACGCAGGGTAAGTCATTGGCTCTGCCGATTCGCTTCGCACAATGGGAATGAACCAATTTAACAAATGCTCGTGCATGCATCGTAAGCATACATCAATTCAACGAATATGGTAACAACATAATTCCACATAAATACCAATACCAATCTATCACATGATAACAACATAATCATAAATTAGATTATCCAAAGTATAAACATGTCGAGCGCTTACTCTTGATCGGTGGACTATCACGTATATAATAACAATAACACATGATACCAATACATCATGAATAACCACAAGGAAAGAAACATCACATGAGCGTCAATCTCCATTCAACTTGTCAAACAATCTAAACCAATTCATAGATTACGATCTCAACATAATTCACTTATTGCCATCACGATGTATCACATTCGATCACAATGAATAATCAACCTGACATTGTAAACATTAGTCCTCGACCAAATAACTCGGGGCCATTCATATTAACTTCCATTATCCACTATTTTTAAAATAATTTTAGCAAAATAACATTTTCTCTTTTCAAAAGGTAGTATTTTAAATTTAAGAAATAACTTGGCAACGGACTCAAATCGAGATTCTGGTTTGGAAAATATGATTTTTGAAGTTTTGAGTATTTTGAAAATCTGATTTGGTTTTTGTATGGGAACCGGTTCCTACCTATCTGAGGAACCGGTTCTGAAGATTAAAATCCCATTTTGGCCAATTTAACTGAGGAACTCGGTTCTTCCCACGGGGAACGGTTCCCACGACTCTCTTGACATTTACGCTACTTTTGTGACATTATGCATCCTTTATCATTTCTAAACTTTCAAATACATTTTGTGACATTAGGAACACAAATTATGATCATTTCACACCATTATAACATCAAACAACATAGTTTACTCATTCATCCATACTATCCATTTGACATACCAGCGATCCTAATTCCAAACGAACCTGAAATAGGGTTTTATTACATAACTTATAATCATCAAAATTCAAACTTCTAACATACCCAATTATCCATTTGATTCCCAAAACCCAAAAACATATTAACGAGCAGAAATCACCCCACCTCGCGATGATCTTGATTTCTCTCGTCGACTTTTCCTCTCTTCTCTTCTCTTCTCGTGGGAACCGGTTACTCCTCGGAGAACAGGTTCCACAAAACCACGATGGGAGAGCCGACTTGTTGTTTTGCGTTTGATCGCAAATGATGCGGATAATAAGAGTCGCCACCGACTTTTCTTTTATCCAATTAAGGAAGGCGAAAAAACGAGGAAAAGACCTTCGTTAGATTACGAGTAAGGGAGGTGGTTATGAAAGGAAGGTATTAGCACCACTTTCCATCGTAGTTATCTCGGGCTCTTAATTGCTTAGCTCACTTTAATTGTTTTTTTGTGTGTGTATTTGAAAAGACTTTTGAAAAAGACATTTCACTTTGACTTCGTAATGATTCACTGTTGGAATGTATCTGAAGTATTTGGAAATGTTTTGTTTTGGAAAAGGCGTGTAATGATTCACTTTGGAATGTATACAAAGCGTTTTGAGAAGTTTTGAAAGTGTGAGGTGTGAAAAGTATTTTGATTGAGCAAGCAAAATAGACATATTTTACCCACTCGAGCAGTCGTTTCCATGTTATTTTGCTTTCCTTTAGAATAAATCTATCCATACCATTGTTTGATAGGTAACCTTATTAGTTGGATGTAAAGGGACATTTGTAGGGACATCGGATGGTCATAGAAGACAACTTGTGGGGATATCTAGCATATTCGTAGGGACAATCATCACTTTTCGTAGCAACAATCGGGGGCGAGATCATATATTCGTAGGCAACATCGAGGATTATGATCTTTTAAGTCGAAGGGACTATGATGATATATTGTAAGCAACCGTGCTAAGATATCCCCACGTTAGGGGACATGACCATTATTCTTAAGCAACGAGATACTAAGGTGGGTGTAAGTGTGAAGAATGTGTTGTATTCGGATATTTTATCTTATGATTAGAAGTGATCTCGTTGTTTTTAATCTTGTCATACCGCCCTAATTACTAGCGTTAATAGGTGTAGAAAATAAATTATTGAAATATAAAAGTCCTCGCTATTACATGGCTTTGGGGTAGATATATAATAGGGGGTGCAAGATAAAAATAAATCTATTACATGAAAACAAACTTGCAACATATACATTCTTTCTAGAATTTAAATGCAAAAGAAATAAAAGAAAAGAAATCCTAACATTTTTGGTGTTTTGAAAATTAATATTAATTGTGATAAAAAACCTAATTCTAATTGATTTTAATTAAAAAAGATTTAATGAAAATTAACCTAAATTAAACTAATTAAGTTAATTAAAAAGCATGGAGGAAATTACGTGAAATTACCTAATTAAACTAATTATTTAACCTAATTACTAACTAATTGTTCAGGTGATTTACGGTGAAACAACAGCTAGTCCTCAAACTATCAAACAAAGCGTTATGATTGTTGTTTAATCCCTGGTAACTTGCGGGATCGACTAGATTGATCCTATGGGGTTATTATCGTTTGCATAAACTTAAAATAATGGTTCATGTTCAAGACTTGCTTTTGAATGTTTTATATATATATCTCAAGTGTGTTTCGATTATGATGTCCAATAAGCTAATAGTGAAATCAAGTAAAATGGTATAAAACTAGTTCGAAAGAAATAAGATATAAAGACTTGATTAAGGAAAGTATACAAATGGGGGCGTTTAAAGGTTTCTTGAATGTAAAGACTTTCAAAATAAAGCATGAAGTGAAAAGACAAGAATTTAAAGCAAGTATGTAAAGTTTTACGGAAAATAAGAGCATGAATGTAAGAGTTTCAAAAAGTAAAGAGTTTGAGCGAGAGAAATGCGTTCAAAAAGCAAAAGTTAAATGACTTTGAATGTAAAAGATTTAAATGACATTGATGCGGTATAAAGGTAAATTGGAAGATAAAGATACATTATTGCATAAAAGTTTGGTGCAATCATACGTCGTTATTAGTGCATTCGTTTCCCCAGCCATGTGGTATTTTGAATATTCTTGAATTTAGTACAATAGATATGACACGAAATCTAACACTAAGACTTATTTATACTATTTTGGCCATAGCAGTCGACTTATGAGAGCTTGCCACGTTTGGGACATGCGAATACTATCTTCTCTGCCTCCACGTCTCAGAACCATTTTCAGCGTATATTGAACTTCCATTCATCCCTCACATTTTGAATTTCAAATATCTAGCGCCTTTTGATTCGAACTCGCTTCCTAACACCACGCTACTACCATTTGAAGCTCCCCACATGTATCATCACAATTGCTACTCGAAGCCCCAGTTTCAATATCTTATTCGAGCTGATTCTTTCATTCAAATCATGACATTTTCCTCGTTCGATGAATCGACATTGTTTTATTTTCGAGCTCGTTGATTCTTATTCAAATCATACGCAAAAAATCTCCGACCAACAAAATGCCCCTAAAATATGTATTGAATCCCTATCGAAATACTTATTTTAAATATATCCTGAATTTTGATGTGACCTTGAGCAATAATGACATTGTGTATGACTTCCATTCGTCGGTCGTCTTGGCTCTTGGGTTTCCGAACCGCTTCGAAGCAGTTGCCACGGTATGGTGCGGTTATTAAAGATAATGATTGTCTTTAATCATGCTTATTTCAATGCTTACTTTACACCTTTTACTTCCGTGTCCAACCCGTTCTCCACGTACCTTGGCCTTAGTTGCGATTGTTTCAAATTCCTTACTATAAAACCCAGCGGACTCGGTCTTTTTACTCTTTTTCCACACTCACGAACCTTTTTCTTCTCTCTTTCTTTGAAAAACCCTAAAACCTTATGACTTCAACAATGTCTTCAACAACACATCTCGGAAAAAGATTTCTAAGAAGAAGACCAAGAACCTTTGGAGCGATCACACGGAAAGTAAGGTTGAAACTCACCCGCGTCGATCGGTGCTCATTCCTCGAGGCATCTCGAAGGAGAACTCGTGTATTCTTCACGGTATTAATCCCACTACGCCTCGGAAAGGGTTTGCCCTAATGGGCCTCTCACGATTTTGAGATTTTGAAGGACACTAGAACCATATTCCTGTTTGCTATGATTTTAAACCGTTATTTAACAAAATGGAAATCCCTAGAGTGAAGGCGATAATGTGAGCGAACCTCGCTTCTAAAACCATAGGAACCCTGATATTCCCCGAAAGGATCCTTTCATTTTGGACTATGTTAAAAGTAATTTCAAACCATTTCGATCTTGTCCTACTATGCGATGTAGCATACGAGTGGTTTGCTAAAATAGGGTTAGAAATCCCATCGATGGGAGGAACTAGGTATTCTGATCTTCGAGTTATCAAAAGCGGGCTTTACCTATAGCCATCCTCACTTTTGCATCCTGTACTTAGGATAGTACTTACAATACCTTTCACCTTCACGGAGGATGATCACTACTTTCTTTGATATATTCTGCATCATTTGGATTATCACCACTAGGAGAAACATACATTCACGATTAAAGGGCACTCGAGCATAATTGACTTGATATCAAGTTAGCTAGCTTCTCCAGTTTATCGATCATTATCCTGCGAAGGTGATAGTGTTTCGATGTTGAACACATTGCTTTCCTCACCTCGGCTATCGATATGTCTTTTGCGTTAGATCGCTTCAAGTGGCTAGCGGGTTCATCCCTTTAGAGGATTTACATGAAAATAGGAGGATTAATTTAAGTGAACTCCCTAGTTGACCTTTATGAAAGTTTGAGGTCGGTGTTTGAACTTAAAATCCCGTACTCCAGAATATCTTGCTAATTGGTCCTTTTCGGTTGCTTGACTATGGCTTAATGCCATGTTGAATCTTCACTTTCTCTAGCGACACCATTGTTGAGCAAAACCGAAGTGATGGATCGAAATATTGAGGCATGAGGTTAAGGCTGACTCAGTGATGACAAAGTGATTTCTAGATTCTTTTCCCGATACATCATGCTATTTTCCAAGAAGCATAAGTTCGAAGAGACTATGGGCCTTTTGCTTCGAGGACCTATGGACCATCATGGTTTACCATATCCTTTCGGAGGTGCCAAGACCAAAAAATCCAAGACATCTGGAAAGCCTTTACGCTCCCGAGACTAATTTCTTCAGAATCCTCCGGCCAAGAATCAAATCCTTATAGCCTACTGACCCAACTTTGTCTCGAAGACAATTTGGTTTATGCCAATGATTCTGAACCACTCTTTCGGACTCGTGACTCCATTACCTGCAGTCGAACTTTCAAGGCTAGAAGCCAAACTTCAACAAGAACAATACCAAGATTTTGCTCAATTTAAATTGATCTCTTTTGAACCAACTTATTTTTAGTCCAAAGGTTTCGGATTGGTGGAGTAGATTCTACCGGTCTTGTATGTTTGACACCCTTACTATCGAAGAGAAGCTGCTTGCGTTCGATGTGCGGTACATAGAAAGAAAGGTATGTCACTCCTTTCGAAATTAAAGCTTTTCAAACTTACTTGAAACAACTTATGATCTGCGCTTGGAGTCCACGTTATATGATCCCAAACCTTGAAGGAAAAATTTACATAAAAGTCTCTAAGTTCGAGACTTCCGGAATTGTCACACGAGGATAGGTATAGGTTGGTGTAACACGGTGAAGCCGACTTTGTAGGATTTTGTATCCAAATGCGGATAGCAAGAGTAGCCACCGACTTTTATTTTATCAATTAAGGAAGGTAAAAGTATGAGAAAAAGACCTTCGTTAGATTACGAGTTCGGAGAATGGTTATGAAAGGGAAGGTATTAGCACCCTTTCCATCCATTGATTTATTCTACTGGCTCTTAGTTGCTCTTAGATAACTTTTTAAAAATTGCTTTCATGTGTTTGACAAAAATGTTTTGAAAAGGCATTTCGCTTTGACTTTGTAATGACTCGTGTAGGAGTGTATACAAAGTGTTCGAAATGTTTGTTTTGGAAAAAATTGAACTTTGAAAAGAGTGTGTAGTGTAAAAGCATTTGATAGACAGCGACTAAGAGACTTATTTACCACTCGAAATTGTCGTTTTGTTGTACTTCTACATTCCTTTAGAATAGCGCTAATACCATTAGTTAGTAGGTAGCTCCATTCATTGGATGTAGCGGGACATTGAAGGGACATCGGATGGTCGTAGAAAGCAACTTGTAGGAAGTATCCTGCACGTTCGAAGGACTATCATCATTTTCGTGGCGACAATCGGGGTCAAGATCATGTATTCGGAGGCGACATCGTGGGTCTTATGATCTTGGTATCGAAGGGACTATGATGATTTGTTTGGAAGGCAGCGGTGCTAGAATACCTCGTTCGAGGACATGACCATTTGAAATCGAAAGGCATCGAGAGAGAATTACCTAAGGGGTGCGTGTGTGAAAAGAAGTGTGTTGAATTGAGATATTTTATCTTGAAATTAGTGTGAGCTATGTCCAATTATTATCTTGCCATACACCATTTACTAGCAATTGATAAGGGTGCGGAAAGTAAAAGTGCGGAATGTAAAGTCTGGGAAAATAAACCTCGCTATTACATGGCTTTAGGCGGATACATAATTTAAACTTCGGAAAATAAAGCCTAATTAACTATTACAACCCATGAGCAATTACATTATTGGAAAAATAGAATGATAAGAGAAAAAAGCGATGAATCGAAAGACGCGTGAGAAGAATAAGAAAATGGGAAATGATGAAATTGAAATAAGAGAAAATGTTAGAAAAAATGCAATTTTAAATATGGAAAAATTAATACATGTTGGAAATAAGATAAATAAGCTAAAATAATTTTTTGGGATTTTTTGGAAAAGATTTAATAATTAAAATGCAATTTATAATGATTTAAATGCTAAAATAAAAATAAAATAAATATGTATGCAAAAATTATATTTTTTAATTTATTAAATTAAATAAAGGTTTTTATGAAAATAATGTAAAAAGAAAAAATGTTTTTGGTAATTTTTTAATGCAAAAATAAAATCATGAAAACAATTAAAATTGAATGCAAAAATTAAATAATATAAAAAACATGAAAATAGAGTTTTGGAAAAATGTAAAGGGATTATACGAACCGGGAATCGAGCGGGGACATCCCTTTCAAACCTTGAAAAACCACCGTGACCAGTGAGCCAGCGCTACTTTGTTTGGAAGCAGGATGGTTTGAAAATAACCGTCGTCTCGTCACATTTCCTCATTCGCATGATTCATCGTCTTCTTCATTTGAATTTGACTGGCGTCGGTGTTCTTGACCTTTCGTCCACAGCTAATATCAAAATGCAACACACATAATATAAATACATTAAAAGCCATGGTTCGATTGGAAACATCATTCAGAATCTTGATAGTACTAGTCTCGAGATTTTCACCACATATGAGAAACCTAAAGCGATCGCATAAACCCTAATCATGGCAATACGATTCGGCCATAGAAATCCAATCAAAGTACCGAAAGTTTGTAAGCTTCTCACTAAACACAAAAACACAACAAATCGGATTAATAATGCATGAATATGGATAATCGAATTTTGAAAAATAAGAACAATAAAGGCGGGATTGCTTGATTACGGATGGTTTCGATGGTAGGTATCTGGAATCACTCTGAGGGTACCAAGGAATGTGTTTGACACCTAAAATCGATTAGCTTGGTGTAGGATGGATTGCCAATGCTTGAGAACGAAATTTTGAGTTTGAAACTAGGGTTACGGAGCAATTCTTTTCTTTTCTTGATAGGTATGCATTGTGTATTTATATTGGATGGAATTGGGCTGATTTGAGGAAGAAATCATCATCAATCAATACCAATCAAATTTGATTTTGTACAAAATCAAATTTTCATCTGATTAATTTTCAATCCAATCTTGCCATATCAATCCAATTTTCGAAATTTCTTGGCTTTGTTGAGTTACTTGGATGCCAAGGAAGAGAAAAATCGGTTTGCAATTAATTTTTGATTTTATACTTTATTTTTGAATTTAATTTGTATTTAAATGAATAAATTCCAAATTAAATAGAAAAATAAAATAAAAATTCGTGACTTTGAGCTTTGATGTTCCAAATTGTATGAGGAACAAGTTTGGATGAAGAAAAAGTAGGCCCATTTGCAAAGTTTTTGATTTTTAAGTATCTCTCTTTGTGCATTCTTCCAAATTATGACTTGTAGATGGTGTAACTTGCTCAATTTTCCACATTTTGAGTGTTCTTGGACTTTTGGAAAGCTCTAAGGTCCTATAACCAATGTCTTTGGTCTCATCTCATTGGAGTTACCATGCTCAAAATATCTTCAAAACAAAAAGTTGACTTTTGTTGACTTTGAAAATGACATGTGTTTTGAGCTATACCTCTCAAATGAAGCATTTTTGGACATTCTTGTGAGACATGAAGTTGTAGAGAATTGAATTTCCTTCAAAACAAGAGGTGGTGGAAAAATTTACGAAAGTATGAGAAAGTTATGATCGAGTCAAAGTTCGAGTTGACTTTTCATCTAGAAACCCTAATTTAGAAAGTTTGACTTTTGGGCAAATCTTGAGTTTTCTTGATGAATCATGATCAACCCTTGATCAAATGATGAATGTAACTTCAAAATGAGGATGTTGACCAATCGGAAGTTTTGTTGTATGTTGACCACGATTGACTTTTGTCCAATACACGGATTTTCGACCATCGAACAATTATGCGAAACTTGACTTGTGAGGCTTGAAAATTGACATGGAGAATCTTTGAAGCATATGAGGAGGCATGAGGTCATTGGAGATGTTGGAAATCCATCTTGACTTGAGATACCAAACCCTAGTTTGGGTTGATTGTCTAGGAGAGAGTTTGTCGTCGACTCTTGAGGAATCCTTGAGTATGGATGTATGAAATCTCTTGAGTAGATGGAGGGCAAATTTTGGGGTATGACGGTGCCCTGTTCAATCTTCTTGTCTTTGGAAGGGTTAGATTGACACACTTGTCTTCGTGACTTGGGTAGAAGATGATTGAACACAGTACACTGAAAATTTGCTTCGCGGTTGGTGGATGATGCGGGGAATGGGCTTCTGGATGCCATTTGGAGAAGTTGGAGACTTATTTGAGGAGCAAGTCGTCACTAGACTCGAGGTTGTTAATAGAAGGTGAGGAGATGGGCTTAAGATGCCATCTAGAAGGTCGATCTTTGGGGGTGAGTCGTCGTTAGACTACGTAGATGTTCTGGAATGGAGAGGAGATGGGTGAAGATGCCATCAGAAGGGGTCGCGTTAGACTTAGTGATCACTTTGAATGAAGTTATTAGTGCCGTATTGATTTTTAACCATATATGCAGCGTTCGATAGTGAAGAGATGTTGACAAATAGTCGGGAGATGGGCTTAGATGCCATCCAAGGAGTCGTATGCTAGACTACTTGATTCTTTGTTGATAATCAGAATAAATCTTAGTGTTGATTACTCGGGGAAATTGTAGTTGGCAAGAATGTGGATAGCTACTGTTGTGCATCGGTGTTGATCCATTGCTGTTATCGGAGGATAACGGGCGATCTTCGGATAGTTTTCCGTCGATTCGGGGCTTAATCTGGACCCGATCGTCGGGGTCTTCGAATAGTTTTCCGTCGGCTCGGGGCTTAATCTGGACACATTTGCGTCGGAAATGGCATTACTGTTTTGAGAAAACAAGAGAAACTTTGATAGAATATTCGTTAGTTTATGCAAAGTATGATGCATGACGGTGTATATGAATGACATATGCATGAATTATGACTTTATGAGAAATGTATGAATGATGAATGTTGTGATATTTCAAAACATATCCATCTTGAAGAAGATGCGGATATTACATTTGAAGATTTCTAACCACGCACGGGGAATTGAGTAGGTGAGAACCACCTTTTGAAGGAGAAAGAAAGATATCTTGGATTCCTCAGATCTGTATCGACCAGTCTTGGGCCTAGGCGTTGTTGAGGAAGGTAGAGATTTGAGAGGCTCGTTGTCGGAGATCTCGTATATAGACCTACTTGAGGAGAGTGCGGAAGCGATCTGGTGAGGACCTTGTATGTAGATCCTGTTGAGAAAATTTAAGAGGCAGCTTTCTTGGGGATTCGAGTGTAGATCTCATTGGAGAGCATTTGATGGTTCTTGACCCGGGCTTGAAGAGTCTAGAGTCCGTTGTAATCTATGGTGGGGAATAAAGGTGTGCTTCCCGATGCCTATCGACCAAGTTTAAGTCTGGATACATTCTTTGGGAGAGGGAGGATCGAGAAATATCCATTGGGGATGAAGTGTTACTTGGAGGCGATGTAGCGTTGCTTGGTTGAGTGAAATTGTTGCTCGTGGATTCCACTTATGCTCGGCGGGAAGGTGTGTGTGTGGTGACACCTTTATGCTCTTGTGGGGAACTATTCGTTGACTTTAAGTCGTCATCCCAATTCACGGAACTGTAGTAAGTACTTTTGCATATTCACTTCGTATGTTTTGAGAGATTTTCTTGTCAATCGTATAGTCATTCAAGAAAGCAAGCGTTGGACTTATTGCAAATAACAACAACGAAATTGTAAAGAAAAGAAGGCGTATATTTTTTGAAAGGTGGCGTATGGCCAAGTGGTTTGTACACAAGAAGGTAAAATCACGGAAACAATCTAGATTAAGTTCCACTATGCTAGTACTCATATATTTCATTATCTCGTCTCCTTTTGTCGGTAGAGTGAGTGGTGATCTTACGCCATTTGAATCTTGAATCTTGATATGATGCAGGCGGTGATCGGAAGAGACATGGTCGTGCGCTTAAATCCTAACTTTTGCCTAGACATACTTTCGGGTTTCATCTACAGGGATACCCTTTTTGCCCAAGCCGCCTTTTAGGTTTTCGACTTCTTGGGTGTACATGTTTTGTATATATCCTTAATTTTGCTAGAACCTTTTGGTTTGCGGGATGCCCTTGTTTTGCCTAGGCGTCGACCTGCGGGTCTCTTTTATCGTAGTATTTTTGACTATGTGCGTTCACGGTGTGGAAGTCTTCACCATCCATGGTGCTAAGTATCATAGCTCCGTAGGAAAATCATCTTGACTACAAATGATCCCTCGTGGGTGGGGTCCATTTTCCCACAGGATCACCTTGTGGAAGAATGATCGCTTGACCACTAGATCACGACTTGATAGACTCGGTGCTTGACCTTTTGTTAAATGCTCGATCATTCGTTTACGATAAATCATCCATGGCGGATGGATCGCGATCGTTTCATCAACCAAATTAACGGTCAAGCGAGTGCGGACCCGATCGTCTTCAACAACTACGCCTCACGGAGGACTACGGTTGAGGTGTCACGAACCTCGATGGGTAGAGCGGCTTCCATCTGGTATCAAGGGGTTGCCCTGTGGATGTTCGGTGCGATAACCATGAAGAGCAAATGGTAACATCTCATGCCAATCTTTGTAAGTCAACATCATCTTACGTATAATCTTAATGTTCTTATTGGCGGCCGCTGCTTGCCATCATCTTAAACCGATATGGAGAAGAGTTGTGATGTTTGATCTTGAGCTGCGATGCGAGTTCGGTGATCATCTTGTTGTTGAGATTGGAACCGTTATGCGTGATAATCCTTTCGAGAGTGCCATCAAACCGAATAAGATTATGTTTGATGAATCGAGCCCATTCGTTCTTGTATGAGATGCATACGACATACACCACACGGTAAATGTCAATTGCCCGCGAGGATGAGCGATGTCCATTGGGCGTGGGCTTAATCTCTCAATCATGTCAGATGCCCGGCGTTGCGAAGGCCACGGAGAAGTTAAAACATTCGATGCTTGAGAGTGCGTGCACTTTGTCGTAAATCGGCATTTGTGACAAGATCGAGCATAGCGGTGACAATCGACTTCCATGGTGGACCAATAGTAACCCGTTCTCAAAATCTTCTTAGCCATAGTGTGTCCTTTGGGTGGGTACCAAACTAAGCCTTCGTGTAACTCTTCCATGATCACGTATTCGTTTTACGCTACAGTGGAGTAACCTGATCGTGGTTGCGCTTGTATAAGATGTCGTTCTTTGAGAAAAGAATTTGGAAGCAAATCTTCTCATGAACTTCTTGTCATTAAGATGCCCCTGCGGGATATTCACGAGTCTCGGATACCTTTTCACGTCAAAGTACCAAGGTTTCTCTTACGTATCGAGCTCATAACAATATCTTTGGTTAGTCGAACTTCTCCGATGATGATGCAGGGGAGCCTCGTTGTCCCATCTAACCTTGAACATAGGCGACATAGTAGCAATCGTCCGCCCGATTCTCTTCTCGTGGAATGTGATTGAAAGTGATCTCTTAGTAGGGCATCAAACTCGGAACATGCTCTCGATATGGAATGAGATTCGGATGCTTCGTATCCATTCGCCTTTTATCGGTGATCACTAAAGGCGAGTCTCCATACACACTTGTAGAACTTGATTCTTAAGTCGATAGCGACTTTAAGACCCGTGATGCAGCCGTACTCGGCCGTGTTAGTTGCAGTTGAAACATAATCTGGCGGTGAAAGGGTATGTCCACTTTGTGGGGATGTAATGATGGGCGCCAATGCCATTGCCAAGTCGTTTGAGCTCCATCAAAACCATAGTCCATCGGGATCCTTTTCGGTCCTTGATGCGGGCACAGTTCTTCCATGATCGTAACTAGTAAAACATCTTCATCTGGAAATTGACTGCATAGGCGATATCATCTGCGATGATGAACCAAATGATCGGCTACTACTTTCCTTTGATCGCTTTACGAGAAGTGTCTTGGATGTCATCGATTCGAGATCATTTGCCATCTTGCTATTCTTAGGAGAAATTTGGTTTCTCAGATGTATTTTATCGGATCCATCTTGAAATCAACAAGGTAGTGTGGTCAACATATCTTCTTAGTCGTGACGACCAAGGCGTTGCAAGTTTTATCATTGTGTTATCTTGTTTCCGCGATCGGTGACTTTTGCTAAGGTAGTATATTGCATGCTCTTTCGACCGGACTCGTCATGTTTCCCCCACACACCCCATTGAATTCTCTACAACATGATGCATGATAAGAGGTCTTCCTTTGGCGGGCGGCATCGGGATAGGAGGATTACATGGTATTCCTTGATTTTGTCAAAGCGATCGGTCGTCATTCCACTCCTTGCTTGATCTTTCTTTAGTAACTTGAAGATCGGCTCGCGGTGCGATTGGGTGTCAGATAGATACGGCAATGTAGTTTAATCGGCCCGAAACCTCGACCTCCTTCTGCATGCGGGGCGGCATCTCTCGAATGGCTTTAACCTTGGCGGTCGAACCTCGATACCTCTTCCATGACTACAAACCCTAGGGTTTTGGGATCGACTCGAGGTGCATTTGTTGGGATTAGGTCTCGATCACTTCCCGATCAGCCGAATAGTTTACCAAATGATCAAGATGTTCTTCTTAGGTTTGCGTAAGAGCTATCATGTCGTCAACATAGACCTCATCTCGTGATGAATCATGTCATGAAATAATGTCACCGTATGCAGTGATAAGTGGCGCTGCGTTCTTGACCCGAGCAGCATAACCTTGTAGCGAAAGTGCTTGTTGTGTAACAAAGTAGTCTTTTCCATATCTTGAGGCCATTTGATCGATTGTAGGAGGAAACCATCCATGAAGGAAAACCTTATCTTTGGCGGTGTTGTCGACAGGACATCAATATGAGGAAGTGGGAAATCGTCTTTCCGGACTTGCTTTGTTGAATGTAATCCACGCACGTTCGTACTTTACCATCTTTCTTGGGCACGGGTACCATTATGACCAGCGAGGATAGGAGGTAGCGGCTAGGAAACCGGTTGAGCGCTTCATAACTTGACGCCTTGATTTTCTCGACATCTCGGAATTGTCGACGTTTCAGGAGAACATTTGTCGGCCATCGATTGTACCCTGATATCAATGTCTAAACTTGAGCATGTCTTCGTGTGACCAAGCAAAAACCTCGATGTAGTTTCGTAGCATACGATCAACCTTTCTTTAACTCTTTGTTCTCAGACCGGCTCTATCTTGATCTCTTTACGTCTTCGTCGGTACCCAATTCCCAACCTCGACTTCTTTCTTCGTGTGGGTTTGTATAACTCGGCTTCTTCTTCATGCGATCACGGCAAGTTCTCCACACTTCTGATCTCTTCCTCGCCTTGGTCTTGACTTGGTAGATCGGATTATCGAAGTCATATTTAGCACTAAACGTTGATAGCGAGATTCGGAGTGATTGCGATGTATCACGTGGGTGTGTGTAAGAACACATAGCTTTTGAAGGGGTGATAAAGTAAAGAAGAAAACAAACAATTGAATGCAAAAGTCCAACGAATTTATTGAATGAAAATATGACGACGAGATAATAACCATGAAGCGAACCATGATGCCGAGGCGAACACAGGCTTTCAAAGTTTATTGTTCAAACATAAAATACGGCGAGAACAAAACAAGAGCAATTACTCGACTAAAGGAGATTGGTATATGGCGTCTTGATCTTCCAATTCTTGAGCCCGTGATGCGGAGTTGGGAAGATCCGCTTGCGATGTCGAGCGGTTGTGTGCGTCTTATAGCATGGATTCCATTCGGCGATGCGGAAAGGAAGTTGGTAAACACGTTGGCGTATCACCTTACGGCCGCGATGGTGAAGCCTAAACCCGTCTTGTCAAATTTGAAAGGAAGATCGGGGGTGACCCCAAAATAGTACTCTCCTTGTTCACGGTGGCTTGAGCATCTTTCGGTGAGCCGTCTGGCGGAACTTTAGCATCTCAGGGTATTGTTGGAAGTCAGCGGGCATGACTACGGGAATTGTTTAAAAGCTTGACAAGAGTCTCGAAGAATTCTCCTCGATCTCGAGATAGCGGAATGGTGGAGATAGACCGTATCTCTTCTTACCACATCTTGTGTGACACCTTCCACTTTCGTGGGTACTTGACGATGTAAGGTAGGGTATGAGCGCCCGTGTATCGAGGCGTCAGTAGGCAGAAATAATGGGCGGATGTCCGTGACAAAAGTGGGTCAGTCGGGAACAAACTACAACGAGCGGCAAGCTCTCAATCTTGTTAAGCTTAGAACCATCAGCTCTCACGATAATGTCAACTGGGTCTCGAGAACGACCACCGACATCAGCCGATCAGCGGTCTTGGAAGGATATTCGAGCGAGAAGCCGTATCCACGAAACATGAGATAATGTAGTGCCGCATTGATGGAGATGTGCGAGGCCTTGTTATGTTCTTTAGGAAGAGTCAAATCGACATCGAGAAGCTGGCCGTTGTTGGCGGCAGGCTAGCAATACAAACTTGAGCGATCGGTGGTAGTGTCTTGCGGCACATGAGCATTCTTGAGAACTTCACGAGAGCATTTCATGAGCCTCGAACCTGAAGCAAGCGAGCATGGAAATCTTGGACAGATGCATCTAGCATTCCACAACATTGTGTCAGCTCTTCTTGATGATCTTAATTTCCTCCATTTCTTGTTTGGAGGTGTCTTGATAACTTCCTTTGGTACTTACGGTTGGCGGGATGAGCCCTGGTTCTTTCCCTCTAGGCGGGGATATTGGTGGAATAGGCGGAATGCGGCTGTCGCGGTGTGTCTTTTGGAGGAGAGATCTGGAGAGCCACTTAGGATTACGGTGCACTTCTTTGGATCCGGCGATGTTGTCAATGTCGGGAATAGAAACTTGTTGATAAGATCTTGATAGTCGAGAATTAACGCTTGGCCATGATAGTAAACATCGACTCCATAATTCGAGGATAGCCTTGTCGGGAGGAAGGCGGTCTTGGAAAGTAATAATGAGGCGCCAACTCTGGCGCACGGATCGTGAGGAAATCCTTATTGTGTTGCTGTCGGCATAATCTTACGAAATCGTCACCCGTCAGTCGCCTTAACATCTTCAATAGGAATCTTAACCTCCCGGGAACGTTACTTCCGCCATGTAATCATACTTTCCACTGGCTGCCCAGGTATCCCACGGATAATGCAGTTTCGTTCGCATTGTCAATCTTCAACTTAGACATTTCTTCACCTGACTTACACGCACGGTGGTTTGAAATAGTATCTCACGGTTATCCATTGCGCGAACACGTCTTCTCGAACAACCTGACCATCAGTGCGGGAGCGGCACTGTGACAACTACGGGCATCTGGATTGACGACTTGCAACAAATTCTTCTTAACGACCATCGGAGGAATGGTCGAGTCATCTATGTTGAAAACATAAGTATCGTTCATGTGACATTGGAACTCTTGTCATGGTTAGGCATAGGCGCGTTGATCGCGTTGGTCTCAGCGGGAGGTCGAGCTCGATCTGCTTAGCTTGATCGTATCACAGATCTTGTTCTTGAGCCCACAATTGTCGATGTGGGTACTACGGGTATTGGAATGGTAAGCACACTTAGCATTAGGATTGTACTTTGGAGAGGAAGTGTTGACATTCGAGGAGGATCCCAAATGTCGACTCTGCGTTGACATGTGTTGCAAGGCTTGCGACAATGGCATGTTGATCTTAAATGGCTTGTCTTCGTGGCGCGTTAATTTGTGCGTTGCGATGAGGTTGTCTTGATGTAGGGTTGGAGATCTGGCCCCCAGCAGATTGAGCGCAGTGGGTCTTGGCTCGAGCTTTTCGACCGTACAGCATTGGCTTCTTTCTTACCACCAAAGGATCTCTTGGCGACGTTGAAGATGCCTACATGAATCTTCCCACTCTTGATACCGGCTTGATCGCTCGCTGTCAATATCGACTCGGTGAATCAGGATGAAGAATTTCAATCGGATGATTGAAGAATGGGAACTGTCGGTGTTCCGTAAACATATCGACCAACTCACATTGGACAGGGGTGGATTGAACTCTTTCTAGATCTCTCCGTTTGAGCATACTCTTTGAACTTCTGTCACGACCCGTAGACATACTTTGTAGTTGCATGCGGTGGGTGTCAATTGACATTGTACTCATATTATGCGTAAGCATCGGCTAAGTCACTCCAATGCGGATACGGTCGTTCTCTAGTGATAGTACCATTCAAGCGAGTTAGGACAAACTCTCTTGAAAATAGTGCATCCTGACTTTACATCGCGATGTGGGGTTGATCTTACGGACATAGGACTTAGTCGACTTAGGGCAAGACATACCATCATATTTGGAAAAAGTAGGAACTTTGAACTTGGGAGGAATCACCGCACGGAACAAGACTCGGTCATCAAAAATTCAGCCGGACATTTTCGGGTTTTCCGGCGTTCGAGGCGATCTTGAGTTGCTTGTACTTGTCATCTTCATCAGTGTTGGCTATAATCAGAATGATCCTCTCTCGCTTTCTTTGGTTCCATTGCTACCTTCGCCATCACCTTTGGTACTCCCACCGGTATGGACACTTCCTTGAGGAAACTCAATCTGGTGACCACCTTGGGACCCTTTTGAAGCGTCTACACCCGTGTTGAGGAGACCAAGCAACTTTCTTCTTCTTGTTGATGAGCTTCTTGAGATCTTCTTGGCCTTGGACGAGTTGGTGAACTTATCTGCTGGCGAGCATTACGAGCTGAAGATCTTTGGCGGTCACGATTCGAGAGCCATTTACGCTAAAATAAATAGCGGCAAATGAGAAAGCAATCTCAAAGTACACAGATGCAATGTTATGCTATGATATGCAATGTTTATCACGAATCTGATCACGATGTTTTCAAGGACCTAAGAGATTTAAATTTGTTAAACAAACGATGAGCGAACATTTATTAGTACTTCTCATTATTCTTTTCTTTTAAGTACAAAGATAGTTCAAAGCAATAAAAGAAAACATAAACATCCTAAAGCTCTAAGTCTCCCGTGGGCTTCTCTTGGTGCCGATGTAAGCATTGATGTTTAGCTCTTCATGAAGTAGCTTAGTCGACTCTGGCACTTTCTTCTCGCTTGCATAGCGAGCTTCAAAGGTATCCCTTTCTTCTTTAAAATTTGAATCCGGGATCTCTTGAGTCTTCAAATCGATAGGTATCGGGATGGAGAAACGGCATAGGAGTCGTCACCTATGGCAGAGGTTCCATAATTCTTGGTAAAGCAGTGAATGGCATCATGAGGTTTTGAGCTAGAATCTCACCCATTTGAGTAAGGTTCCCGAGGAATGGAGTTCGGGTGCCCCAGAGTCTTGGTGTCGATCTTCTACCATGCCCGAGCATGTATGAACCTTAAATCGAGTGATGCGGAGATCGTGATTGTGTCGAACCAATATCTTGGAGAAGCATATCATGTGGACCATCTCTTGAGCAAAAAAGTGACGTAAGAGCTAGAGAAGGGTTGTAAGTAATACCTCCACCTCTTAGAGTAGTGGTACATTAGGGAATTCTCCACAGCCTTTCGATGAAGGTGAAGTCCTTTTGAGAAAAAGGCTCGGCGGATATCGAATGAGAGAGTGACATCATCCTTTGAGACCATCTCGACCTTTGTTCATTCTTCAAAAGCGTGGAGGAGGTGCGAAATAAACCACCTTGAAAACAACGGTACCTGACCGTGAGTTCCTTGTCGCTTAGTAGTGCGGTGTGGAGAATGTAGAATGTCTCCAGTAAGGTAGGCCTTTGGATTGCGGGTAGAAACAACTTGATGGCATTGACATCTATGAATTGATCAGGGTTAGGAATAGAACCAAACCATAAATTAAGGAGCCCTGAATGTTCTCGAAATGCATGAAACTCATAACTTTGAGGAATTCTCGGACTTTCTTGATTAAGAACTTGGAAAGTAAACCTTAACTCCACTTCTAGTTTCCCGATTGGCTTGATGTCTGACGCCCTTTAAGATGTAGGGCGATCAGATGTCTTCGTGCCAGGAACCTTTTCTAGGCCGGTGAATGGCATTTGATCAAGAATAGGTACCCAGTAGCTTAGAGAACTCTTCAAGGTGGGAACAATGATAATCTCTGAAATAAAAGCGATGGTGTTTGAATTGAAGAAGCTGAATAGGACGTACATCATATCTTCTGCAATAGGAATAACCAAATCAAGTAGATAACCGTAATAACGATGAGCCGAGCATGGTGGGAATTTCAAGAAACCATTCTTTGAGTTGAGAAGGGATAATGAAGTTGATTCGGATAGTCTTTCTAGAAGCCATAATTCCCACAAAGCGAGCAAAGATAAATCCCTAGGTCCTTGAAATAGTTAGAAATGATATGCAATGCGAATGATGTCATGATGTCATGTTTTAGCACACCTGAACAATTCCACAATGAGCCTTATGTTTAAGGCTTGCATGAGGTATGGTGATTACCCACCAAAAGTTTGAGTTGGTTCGTCACGTCTATAATGTGTTAGGGTTCTAGGAACTCATATCACGGATCTTTCTCGTGGGCGCTTTTCAATCTGACGGCAGTGGTCGATCGAAAATGTCCCAAAGTCGGATCTCGATGAGCGTAGCATCGGTGTCAACCACCTCGGTCTACACGCGTAGGCCATCTGCCCTGCCCAATGGCCAAGATGGGTCGATTAAGGTTCTAAAAGTTTAGTTAAGCGCTGATGACACCATTGCGAAATAATATCTTGACTTGGGAATGAAGAATATCGGGGCAACAGTGTCGCGTAGCGTAGCATCATGTTATTGCGTGGTTATCGTCCAGCGATCGCGATGATCATCTTCTTACACAAAGGAAACCGGTCGGGTTGGCAGGATCCCACAATATAATACGAAGACCCTTAAAGATAAAGAAGAAGTCAACGAGCGATAAAAGGTTATCTAGAAATCCCTAAGGCAATTCTCTCTTTTGGGGTGTGTCCCAGTAGTCGCCGAGTTACGTAACCGGTGAAGCCCGACTTTGTAGGATTTTTGTATCAAATGTGCGGATAGCGAGTCGCCACCGACTTTTATTTTATCCAATTAAGGGAAGGTAAAAGTGAGAAAAGACCTTCGTTAGATTACGAGTTCGGGAGAATGGTTATGAAAGGAAGGTATTCTTCCCTTTCCATGTGATTTATTCTAGAACCTTAGTTGCTCTTAGATAACTTTTAAAAATTGCTTTACGTGTGTTTGACAAAAATGTTTTGAAAAAGGCATTTCGCTTTGACTTTGTAATGATTCGTGTGGTGTATACACGGTGTTGTTTTGGAAAGAAATTGAACTTTGAAAAAGAGTGTGTAGTGTAAAAAGCATTTGATAGAGCAAGCAACTAAGAGACTTATTTACCCTCGAATGGTGGTTTTGTTGTACTTCTACATTCCTTTAGAATAGCGCTAGCCATACCATTAGTTAGTAGGTAGCTCCATTCGTTGGATGTGGCGGAGACGTTCGAAGGACATGGGATGGTCGTAGAAGCGACTTGTGGGGAAGTATCACAGCACATTCGAAGGGACTATCATCATTTTCGTGAGGCGACAATGATGGTCGAGATCATGTATTGGAGGCGACATCGTGGGTCTTATGATCTTGGTATCGAAGGACTATGATGATTTGTTTTGGGCGGTGCTGAGAATACCTGCGTTCGGGGCAGCCATTTGAAATCGAAAGGCATCGAGAGAATTACCACAGGGGTGCGTGTGTGAAAGAAGTGTGTTGAATTCGGATATTTTATCTTGAAATTAGTGTGAGCTATGTCCAATTATTATCTTGCCATACACGCCTAATTACTAGCAATTGATAAGGTGCGGAAAGTAAAAGTCGGAATGTAAAGTCTGGAGAAATAAACCTCTGTTATTACATGGCTGGGAGCGGATACATAATTTAAACTTGGGAAAATAAAAGCCTAATTAACTATTACAACCCATGAGCAATTACATTATTGGAAAAATAGAATGATAAGAGAAAAGATAGAATCGAACAACGTGAAGAATAAGAAAATCGGGAAATATGATGAAATTGAAATAAGAGAAAATGTTAGAAAAAATGCAATTTTAAATATGGAAAAATTAATACATGTTGGAAATAAGATAAATAAGCTAAAATAATTTTTTGGGATTTTTTGGAAAAGATTTAATAATTAAAATGCAATTTATAATGATTTAAATGCTAAAATAAAAATAAAATAAATATGTATGCAAAAATTATATTTTTTAATTTATTAAATTAAATAAAGGTTTTTATGAAAATAATGTAAAAAGAAAAAATGTTTTTGGTAATTTTTTAATGCAAAAATAAAATCATGAAAACAATTAAAATTGAATGCAAAATTAAATAATATAAAAAACATGAAAATAGAGTTTTGGAAAAATGTAAAGGTTATGCGAACGAGGAATCGAGCTGAGGGACATCCCTTTCAAACAAACCTGCCCGACCAGGCGAGCCCGGCGCATCTTTGTTTGGAAGCAGGATGGTTTGAAAATAACTACCAGCGTCGCTAAATCTTTCTCCATTTCATGATTCATCGTCTTCTTCATTTGAATTTACGAAGCTAGCGTCGGTGTTCTTCGACTTCGTCACACAACTAATATCAAAAATGCAACACCGTAATATAAATCATTCTAAAGCCGTGGTTCGATTGGAAACATCATTTCGAATCTTGATAGTACTAGTCTCGGGTCCATTTTTCCTGTATAGAAACCCTAGCGATCGCATAAACCCAATCATGGCAATACCGATTCGACCATAGAAATCGATCAAAGTACCCGAAAGTAAGCTTATCACTAAACACAAAAACAACAATAGTCGGATTAATAATGCATGAATATGGATAATCGAATTTTGAAAAATAAGAACAAAGGCGGGATTGCTTGATTACGGATGGTTTTCGATGAAGTAGGTGTCTGGAATCACTCTGGTACCAAGAATGTGTTTGACACCTAAAAATCGATTAGCAGTGGATTGCCCGATTGCTTGAGAACACGAAATTTTTGAGTTTGAAACTAGGGTTGGAGCAATTCTTTTCTTTCTTGATAGGTATGCATTGTGTATTTATATTGGATGGAATTGGGCGATTTGAGGAAAGAAATCATCATCAATCAATGCAAATCAAATTTGATTTTGTACAAAATCAAATTTTCAAATTGATTAATTTTCAATCCATCTTGCCATATCAATCAATTTTCGAAATTTCTTGGCTTTGTTGAGTTACTTGGATGCCAGGAAGAAAAAATCGGTTTACAATTAATTTTTGATTTTATACTTTATTTTTGAATTTAATTTGTATTTAAATGAATAAATTCCAAATTAAATAGAAAAATAAAATAAAAATATCGTGGCTTTGGGCTTTGATGTTCCAAATTGTATGAGGAACAAGTTTGGATGAAGAAAAAGTAGGCCCGTTTGCAAAGTTTTGATTTTTAAAGTATCTCTCTTTGTGCATTCTTCAAAATGCTGAACTTGTAGATGGTGTAACTTGCTCAATTTTCCACATTTGAGTGTTCTTGGACTTTTGGAAGCTCTAAGAGTCCTCTAACCAATGTCTTTGGTCTCATCTCAATTGGAGTTACCATGCTCAAAATATCTTCAAAACAAAAGTTGACTTTTTGTTGACTTTGAAAATGACACTGTGTTTTGAGCTATACCTCTCAAATGAAGCATTTTTGGACATTCTTGTGAGACATGAAGTTGTAGAAATTGAATTTCCTTCAAAACAAGAGGTGGTGGAAAAATTTACGAGTATGAGAAAGTTATGATCGATCAAAGTTAGGTTGACTTTTCATCTTAGAAACCACAATTTAGAAAGTTTGACTTTTGGGCAAATCTTGAGTTTTCTTGATGAATCATGATCAACCCTTGATCAAATGATGAATGTAACTTCAAAATGGGATGTTGACCAAAAATCGAAGTGTTGTATGTTGACCACAGTTGACTTTTTGTCAATCACAGATTTTCGACCATCACGAGCAATTATGCGGAAACTTGACTTGAGGCTTGATTGACATGGAGAATCTTTGAAGCATATGAGGAGGCATGAAGGTCATTGGAGATGTTGGAAATCCATCTTGACTTGAGAGATACCAAACCCTAGTTTGGGTTGATTGTCTAGGAGAGAGTTTGTCGATCGACTCTTGAGGAATCCGAGTATGGATGTATGAAATCTCTTGAGTAGATGGAGGCAAATTTTGGGGGTATGACGGTTGGCCTTTCAATGCATCCACCTAAGTTTCCCAAACTACCTACCAGGCGGCTCGGCTTGGTTTCCCCGTACCGCTGGTGGCATGCAAGAGATGTTCAGTACAAATCTCGAAAACTAAAGCCATACGAGGCGTGACATGGGCTCGACATTGGCTCCATAATTTCCCGGGGAATCTTTCACATGACCTTTACGCGTATCGATTCTTTGAATGAAGGTCGGTCGCGAATGCTTGGGAAACCCAAAAATAAGTCTTATTTACTTTATTTTAACATTTTGTCTTATGTGTTTCACTTTTCATTATCGAGAATAAAAGCATTGCATCGAACCCGGAAGGAAGTAGTTCCCAAATAACTATGAAGTGATGACAATGTACCCAGTGACTCAATAATCACTCTGCACCACCAATGACAACAAACACCAATGCTACGATTCCATGACTACTCGGGACTCGACACTGCCCGTCCAGCGGCGGTTTCGACCCTCGGTAAACAATTTATTTTGGCATTTCGAAATAAGGTCAGTCTATAACTGAAGTCTAACTTACGTTCGCATTATTTCTAGCAAACTCCCTGTTACTCCGAAAGAAGAAAACCCGGTGCCGATGGAAAGACTACCGAGGTGGGGAAGTTCACCATATGTTTTAAGAAAGAAGCATAAGAAAGACATCCCGAAAAACGCGTCCACCGGACTTGATTCCGGGGATGTTGCTCCCTCAAAAATCCAAAAATCCACCTTGACCTCAGCGTAATGTTGGAACACATGAGCAATGATATATGCCGCGAGATAACGGGTGATTTTACTTGAATTTTGAAAATGATTATTCGTACCTTAATTAAAAGTTTCTAATCTTCTTTTTGTTTAGGTGTGGGATGATTGACTCCATCCAACTACTTGACTCCTCCCCACCATGTTGCTCAGATCCATTCCTCTCTCATGGAGATTCAGCAATTGGTGCGAGAATAAAGGTTAAATCGATATGGGGTTCAATGGAACCGACCGACCCGGACGAGATGATCGAGGCGCCCGCCTCGCCGAGGACCAGCGAAACAACGGCTCGAAGATGCTACGAAGTGCCTCGAGACTTCTACCCGAGTCTCCTCCCAAAACCCATCGAGGCGAAGAGATTCATCTTGAAGAAAAACCCATAACTCGAGGCGAAGATTCAGTGAGGAAGGGTGCGGATGAAGAAGGAAGATGCTCGAAGGTTCGGCGAAGGGCGACATCGATCTTGGGGTAATCAAAATGATGACATCGGTGGTGGACTTGATTGATGGAAGAGGATGATGAAGAAGCGAATAATGAAGGCGATGATGTTCCACTAATGACCCAGTGGACGTTGAGATGGATGTCGCTCCATTTGCGTATGGAACTTCAGTCTTCGAATGCCGGACAATAGAAGAGGGTTAGCCTCTTGAAGGCCCGACCTATTGAGTGCATGAAGGCTAAACCTTTCGAGGAGAAACACTCCCTCCCTAAGGCTAATGCTAGTTAGGCCTCTACAATTGATGCCTTCGATGATAGAGTCGTACTTAACTACAAGATTCGAAAAACCATACTTGATGTTGGATTTATTGAGTACTCGAGAAAAGATAATCTGTGACTTCCGTGATGAGGGGACTTATCAATCAATCGACCTCGCCACATGTTCCTGGAAGTCATCACCATTTTGTTTGAACTTGATCACGATCGATAGCGTGGCTGGATGCTTTGAAAGCAGTCTGCTTATGAGAGTCCAAGAAAAGCGGTGCAATGGGCGCCACTTATGAGCGATACCTCGAAGCTCGCTGGGGAGGTTGAAGATCGTACCATGCATGTCGAGCAAGCGAAGTTGATTATGATCTTGAGCTCGATCCGTTCTTCATGGGAGGGCGGATCCGGGAACTTGACATAAAATTAAGGAAGCCCGTGACGCTGACAACTTGCATATGAGTCAATACTTTTGGTGTCGATTGAACTTGAATAAAGGGCTTGTAAGCTGAGGCGGTGGTTTGAAGAGGCGAAAGTTCTATCTTGGAAGGAGCCAGTAGCTACTCGGCCTGGCTTGAGTCTTTTAAGAATATCTTTGATCGATTAAAACAATACCAGCCGAACTTGTTTATTTAAAGCGATCTTGTATCTTAATTGAATGTTTGTTTGTAACACTTGACAATGCCATTTGGCAACTAATTTCACCATTTTGGCCTCGGTTATATGTTTATGATTTACATTGCTACTATTTGAACCTCACTGCGGGCGTGGTTTATATTTCTTTAAATACTTCCCGTTAACCTTTAGGATTAGGTTTGTCATCGCCAACTCTTGATTTAAATACGCATTGTTTGAAAGCGTTTTCGCTATTCGAAAAGGTCCTGATGAGGTGACCATTTACCTAATACTTTATTTTCTTGTCCATGGGCAATATAACTTTCAAACTAAGTCATTAATCTTTGAGCGTTTTACCTTTCACCCTTTGTTATATGTCTACGGCCCTCTCTCTTTGCCTCATCGGACTTCAATGCATGCAATCTAACTTCATACAGCTCGACCGACTCATTCATATCATTTCCCAATATAAAGAAGATGAGATTTCATTTGCCTTTGAATTGAGCCGGTAGATGAATTTCTCTTGGTAAGGCGCATCGTGACCAAATGTTAATTGGAAGGTGTAGTATTAGTAGCTTCTTTAGGGATGTTACGAGCCCGTGGTATTTGATCTAAAGTCTTATCCAATTTCTTGGTTTTTTACCAACATGTTTTTTGATTAGACTATTATTACTTTGTTGGTACTTGAGCGACCATTTGCACGAGCATAATATGGGTGTTGACGTTGTAACTTAAACCATTCTTGGGCAAATTCTTGCATCTTTTTACCGGTAAACAGATCCTTGATGCGTGGTTGTGCTTTACAGCAACGAACCTATAGATAATGTCATTTTTATGCGAATTCGATGATGAGTCTCTTGATGCTGACTACCAATTGTTGCTTGATCCACTTGGTGAGTAATTACATTCTACCGAGGATATACTTGACCTTTAGATGAGCGGGATTGATTTCTCTGTAAATCTAATGCCATCCTCTAAGGCCATGGCTTAATGATCGAATGCAACTCACTTGCGGGGAGCATGTTGAATCCACATGTTTACGGCATTCTTCATCCTTTGCAAAATCTACTCCTGATCTTTGAGCATCTTCGGGCCGATCATACCATGTCGAAATAGCAACCACTTCATTTATGACCCGCTTGATGTGCTCCACATACCCATTGTGGACTTGATGGTGCTAGATATGCCTCATTTCTCCCAAGCATTTAATGCTTACACCTTCTTGGGTCTTCTTGAGCAATTCGTTTCCCGCAGGACATATAACAACGCTCATATTTTATTTTCTATCCACACGATGTTGGGTTTCTAAATACCTTATTAATGGATTACGCCAATACATATCATGCAAAGTGTATGGCTAATACTTGAACCTATCCTTATCACCATAACTTATTTTGATATTCTCTAATCGATGGTGTAAGCACAGTAGTATGACTCTTTCCTCTTATCTCGATCACGTCCTACAAGTTTTTAGCAGAGACTTTATAACACGAAGCTTGTGCTAGGTCATTTTCTTCTTGATTTTCTATTCTTGATGCGTCTTTGAATGTCCGTGTATTAATTTCTTGAGTAGCTATTAACTTGTAATGAAATATATCATCAGTTTCCTTTATGCATTTGTATTCCTTAGTTATACGCTTGTACTAACTACGAATCACCCTGATTTAGGCTACAGTTGCCCCGATTCAACAAAGCAGGTCAACAATGGCGCTTAGTATTGACCGTTGTTCGAACGAGGGCCATCTAACTTATTGATTTTGTTGGAATTCCTCGAGGAGAGGTATGAGAACTCCAACACTGCCCTTACTACTGGATTCGAGACCATCAAAGTATAGCTTCGGGTTTCATTTCGACATAACCGTGACGGTACGTTCGGCCAATGAATGGTCCTGAATGAAATCGAAACTACCGGCGCTCAGCTGCTCTTAAAGGCATGAAAAGTCAAAGCATCTGTCAAAGCCAATGCCGTTTACCATTACCTGTATGCATTATTGGCTTGGAAAGCATGTGTTTAATAACATCGAAATGAGATGAAACATAAACATCGACAAGTTTATATAATACTTGAGTTTCATACAAGAAAAGTATAAACAAAGACACAACTTTTCTATATTACTATATCTAGTTTACGCATCATTCGACACCTACTTAAATAATATATGGCTCTTTCGATGCCATTCTGTCTTCTGTATAACATCTTACCTATAGTAAGTTGGAGCGGATATATACAATCTCATGGGTTTTCCCCATGAAGGTGGAAACAAGATAGGAGGTTGAGATAGATATATTTTAATCTTGTGAAGGCCTCTGCGTAGTGCTTGCTCCATTCGAAGGCTTGGCCTTGCTTTAAGCAGTAGTGGAGAGAAAGCTTGTGTTTTCCCACAGGTTGAAATGAATCTTAAAGAAAATTAATCTTCCCTAGTAAAGCGTAACTCCTTTTCGATGTGGGGCTTTTCTCCATGATGGCTTTGGTCTTGTTAAGTTAATTTCGATTCCTTTTTATGAACCCGAACCCGGAAATCTCACTGCTGCGAAAAATGTACACTTAAAGTTCATTTTTAAGCCATGTTTTCTCATTCTTTGAATGATTGGCTCGAATGGTGCAGATGATTTTACTGGATTATAGATTTGACTATATATCATCGATGTACACTGCGTAAGCGTCTCAATAAAATCATGAAATATGGAGTTCATTGCTCTTTTGGTAAGTTGCCCACGTTTTAAACCAAAGGCATCACTACCCATTCATAGGTGCCTAAGGCTCTGAGCAGAAATCTTGTCTTAGCAACATCTTCTTGACAATAAAATTTGATTATAACGGTATCCATCTAGCGTACTTAGGTATTGAATCCTGCGGCGAGATCTATTAACATTTTACGCCGCAGCGGCGTATGATGATCTTTGGGGTTGCGATGTTTAGATCCTAAAGTCATGCATATTCTCGATGAACCATTTTTCTTAATAACGGTACTATATTTGCTAACCATTCGACATACCTTGTGGTTACGATGAATTTGCGGTACTTGACCTCTGGAGCCTACTGCTTTAATCTTCGTGAACGCTGTGTGAACCTCACGGGAATCACGCTCGATGGGCTTCTTGCCATCCTTAATTGGAAGTTTATGCTTTCTAACTCTCTTTTTAAACCGGACATTTCAGTAGTCCATGTGCAACATCTTTGATGCACGTTTGAGGACTTTGATCACCTCTTGTTTGAGGCTTGAGGTTGAGTTTAGCTTATGTAGGTGATTCTTTTTGTGTTGATATCCCAAATTCACTTCTTGATGGGTCTGTGCCAACATCTTAGCACTAGAGTTTGTTGGATCCTTCTCGAAGGAGGTCATATCATAAATAGCATCGAGCCTTTGATATTTCGTTCTAAATCACGGGGTGAATCTTCGGACCATTCCCTTGAGTTCGTTTACTGTTGTATATTCATTGCAGCCTCGGCCGCTTTCCATTCATTCTCGACCGTATAGGCGAAATCCTTTAGAGGAAGAGGACTGATTCATGATCGGGGTCATCGGACTCCCGACTGGTGGCGTCTTTGAAGTGCCTTCGCCTCCTTCATCCTGCCCAATTATTTTCCTATCGATACATGCCATCATGGGAGCGGTCATGTAATGTACATCTCTTGTTTCATTCGGTTAGTCACTTGGGGTGCAGGGGAGCTGTGCGGCGGATATCATCGTAATTCCTCTTGTTAACTAGATTAGCTGTTGTCATGAAGTAGCTACAGTGCCTTGATGTTCTCTACTATCCCTCTACTCCACGGGACTAATCTTTGGTGCATCGACGAAGGGGCGCCACTACGCCATGAATCCCTTTCTCTTCCCGATAGCGAGTTATAATTTACTTTGGCTTGATCACCGTGAACATGAGTGGAGTGCTGACTTGATCAACCAGTTAACTCCCGCACTACCCCCACGTTTGTCACCTTCCATGGATTGGATAAAACCATGTTATGAGTTTAACATCACCGTCTTGAATACCCTAACTTTCGGCATGAATTTAGGCATCGGTTATTGCGGCCTTATCTACTAAGACCATTCACCGAGTAGGCTCGACCTTTGCTCGAATGAGCGATTGGCTTTAAATGATTCTTCATTGTGGGATGCGGGTGTTGAAGAATGCGTTACGCTCTTCGACCCGCCATTGTCCATTACATAATAACGAGTAGTACGTGTTTCATCGAATCAATGGTGTCTTCTTCACATGTTCTTGATTTGGTCTCACCAG
Organism: Vicia sativa; assembly: GCA_021764765.1. Taxonomy (NCBI): domain Eukaryota; kingdom Viridiplantae; phylum Streptophyta; class Magnoliopsida; order Fabales; family Fabaceae; genus Vicia; species Vicia sativa. The sequence continues at coordinate 124,110,366 of CM038797.1, forward strand.
AATTCGGATAGTATCTGAGATACCACATTGCGGTTTAGGTTAAGGAGGATTCTCTACGATTCGAGATTATCTGTAAGCATATCCTCGTCTTCTTGTGGACTTGGAATATACTCTTTTGATTCATAGTTTTGTTTGAGAAAAAAAGCCTCACCAATATTGGAGGTTTGTCTTGAGTTACTGTTGTTGTTGGTTGATTGGTGCTTGGCCTTCTTTTTGTGGTCGGCACTCCTTTGTACGCTAAACCTTCCTCCGGCCTTTGACTTGGTTCGCTGCGCTTACGCCATTGGGATCTTGACATGGGATTCTTACCTTTATAATTTCCCACCTCAGTTCCTCCCTGCTGTTGTGTTGAGCATCTCCCGTTATACCATGGCATGGCGATGCGTTCGCTCGTTGCCTCCCCGATCCGCTTCCCTTTGTTGGTTTGACTTGCGACCATACATGGGTTGGCATACCGAGGATTTTAAATAGCCGCCGAGCACCCCTTTGGATATGGTTATCGAACTTCATTGTTGTGACTTCCATCGAAGCAATGACTCATTTGACCAAGCTTCCTTTGATTCCGGCATGGGGTGAAGGGAATCGTTTGACTCCGACCGTGTTACGATGCATATCTTCTTGAACATCTTGGGCAAATCAGCACTTGGTTGCCCTTTTGTAATGACGTACTAAAATTCCTGGCTTTCCCGGCTACGGGTAACATCGAACAATTGGTTGTCTTGGCGATTTACTCGAGTCAGAACCCTTTGTTTCGTTCGAACTCCGTGGCAATCCTCTGTTGCATATGATCTGCATCTTGGACAAAGCATCATTTCGACGCATGTCCACGTGGCCGGCATGAGATATTGTTTGAGCTAGTATCGCACGCGTAATCCCTCCATTTTGTATTTTCTTTTTGAGATATCTTTCCATTTCTACATCTCGAGCGAGTCTCTCCATGTCCACCATATTGACATCGCATCTGGTCCTTCGTACTATTATCTCCCGTCACGATGGTTTGATGTCTTCGATCAGAATCTTTGAACTCTGCGGGGCGAATATTTTACCATATAATCAAATTTCAGGATCCAAGGTGTCCCGGTCACTTCGAGGCGTTACCATCTTTATCTTCCGCCACGTATCATCGTCTCCCGTCCACGATGGTTTGGCGTCTTCGATTCGGTTTCGAACTCTACGGAGCGAGAATATTTTACCGAATAGTCGGACTTCACTAGGTTGCTGGTATCCCGTATGTCCCTTTTTTGAGGGAAACTTTTATGTCTGAACCTTTTCCATTTGAGCCTCACGCCTTGTTAGCCTATATTTTGTTTGGCTTTCACGACCCTCGTTGCTTTGATTCATACAAGCTCTTGTGGAGTTGGTTCGGCCAGAAACTCTCACAGCGTTCGTGGGCGTCTTGATGACTCATTGTTTACTTCGACCAACCTGACTTTCCTCTCGGTGCTTTCCTCTTTCAATGTAGTGGCCCGCAGTGCGCTTCCACCATATTGATGTCTCCCGATGCTGAGGCTCGGAGTAGTTGGTGTCTGCGATATCGAAGACCCGTCCACTTCGTTTTGGTTTATCAACAAGCTTTAGTCTGCCTTCTTTAATTGCATTTTGAATCGAGTCCACGAAAACAACATGAGGTTTTGTGGCCTAGGAAACTATGATATTTACAAAATCCTCTTTTCTTTCTTTGATCTAAAGAGCATTTTGACATTTGGTCAACAATTAATTGGCCATGACTAGTAAATTGAAAATTTCATCACTGTTATATCGGTATACACCTTCTTTGCTTATCATTTTTCATTTTCAACAATTTCTTTCCACTTTGTAGGGACTAGGGGTTACAAGAGTAAGGTGGAGCTGTTTCAATTCGGCGAGATCTGCTTGACCTCCTCGGTCGGGGTAGTCTTGGCACTTCCCCGTTTCGACATAGGAGACTCTTTCCTTCTTATTACTCTTAGAAGCCACGGCCTTCTCGGCCTTTAGCCTTTGACTGTCGAACCACTGTCTGTGGCCGGGCATATCTCTCCAGTAGTGGTATCTAATTTCTTCGAATAGAATAGTCCGGACCACGGCTGACCATTTGACTAACTATGGGGACTTCGCGTGAAACATCTAGATTTTAAACTGAACCTATTTAAGTATTCATCATAGGTTCGGTGAAATTCACACACACTTGCTAATTCCTTTAGGCTTATCTTGGATTGTCCCATATAGAGCTGTTCATGGAGCGACCTTTCTAGAGGTCGAGATGTCTATGGATCCGGGGCAGTAGTGAACCATGTGAAAGCATTCTTAGTAAGGG